>JAJOOE010008732.1:0-46749 GCA_036250405.1 Solanum raphanifolium | reverse complement strand
TTTTTTATGTCCACGTGGGCAAATATATATGTTTAAAATACGGTATTAAATAGTCTAGGGAGGTAATAGGTCCTCATGAAAGTTTAGTATCGCAACAGCAAATCCGACCAAAGTTGGGATATTTTTTAGACCCTTATCCCTAATACTTTTTATGGAATGTTTTGTTTTGTCAATTAAAAATAAATGCATTCAATAATTTCCATAAAAAAACATTTGTTTTCAATAATACCCTCCACACTCTTTAAGCTAAAAATCAATGGGAAATGTTTGAGTGGGATTTGAGGAGTGGTTATGTCATTAATCAATCTTATTCAAGTATTGAAACCCTTTGTATAAATAAAATGATAATCATCTATTCACCTCTAGAAGCATTTCAAAACAATGACTCCTAACTATGAGATTATATTATATATGATGCAAAAAATCTCATCCATGAGTTTCCCAGGCTCTGTGTGTTCTCCACATAACTACATAAGAGCTATTTTATTAATAAACAATACAATATATAATGTCAACAGTAAGGGAAAACTTCAAATTTAGTTTAACATAGAAAATAAAAGGAATCTGGCATGTTGAACGAGCACAAAGAAAATAGCCAAGCATTTAAACAATTTTATTCACAATTGCAAACATCCTAAACAATTATCATACAGTTGACATAGAAAAACTTCACAACTTCTTTTTGCTTTTCTAATGGTTCCCTATCACTGTCATCATCATCCTTGTGAAAATTATACCGAGAAATGCACGTATCCTACAACGTCATATCTAGCAATTTTCTAACGTTGATAACAAATTTACATTAAGGAATCATCATCATATGCACACCTTCAAAATCAGTGAAATATACAAAATGTACGAATATCAGCTTTCACAGTTATAGGAGCTTGATCAGCATTCAAATTGGAGATCCCATCATAGTCTTGCACAAAGTTGGAATACCTCCCCAGATTTTCCATCACTTTGACGAGTATAATCACAAATATCTGTGGAGCCAACCCCAACAAATTTTAAATATTAAAACTTTATTTGTTAAACAATTGTTTTTCGGACAAACATGAACATACAGTAGGAATTTACTCATAGGTGGCTTTCTTGTGCATTATAAATAGATTTTGATTAATAATGGTACCTTTCCTAATAATGAGTAATATTAATATTTAATAAGGGGCCGTTTGGTATAGTGTGTAAGAATACTGCTAAATAAAGTGTATTAATAATGCTTGCATTAACTATATATCGATTATTTCTTATGTAATGTATTAGAAGTTCTTGCATTAAAATATTTATTTACAAGATATTCTTCACAATTATTGTGATGACCCGAGTCTACACCCTAGACGTGGCCGGTACTCGAGAACCATTGCAGGTCCCAAGTGAAGCCTTATCATGGCTGACTACAAACGGAAGACTAATTCAAGCATACATAAGCTTAAAACTAAATTAAATTCATTGAACTCGACTATTCAACTTTAAAAAGTCTTAATAATACTAAACATATATATACTCAGAGTTTGTAAAACAACTCAAAAGAAAGTAAATACAAACAACTCCTCAACTTTGTCTATATATGAAGTGTCTACTATTACAAAAGGATATCGGGACAAGATCCATAACATCTCAAAACTATATACTGTAAGATAAAGGTGAAGTCCTCCGAAATGTAAGAAGGCTCACCAAAGTTGACTGGAATATAACATGACCAGAACAAAACACTTGTTGATGATCCTGAATACCTGTATCTACATCATGAAATGATGCAAGCCAAATGGCGTCATTACATGGAATGTACGAGCATGTAAGGGGAAATCTGCAACATAAGTATAAGCTCGAACTGATAATAAGGAAGACATACTCACCTCTTCTCAACTCAACATGACTCAAGAATACTCAACTCAAATCAGTAATACTTAACTAACCTCAAGGATACACAACTCAACTCAAAATACACAACTCAACTGACGATACTAAACTCAACTCAGAATACTCAACTGATAATGAAAGCAACAACAAAAGATGTTATATACATGAAACTTTTAAAACAATAGATAATAACTCAAATGTATATGAAAATACAATAATAAACTCTTTATTCTTATTTGGGAGATTCTCTAACCGACAACCATCACTATGAGCTATGTGATGATACAACGTGTCGCCCACATTTGCAGAACTGTCATATACCTTGGCGAAGTATAGGACATCCTCAACTAAGTGGATCCACTAAGCTATGATTAAAAAGCAATACGTAATCATCTAAAAAGTATGATCCTTTCTACCCACGTTTGCATACATGGTTTATGAGGACTTTGAGTTGTCTGAACTCATCCCCATATCAGTGCTCAATACTAGTCCAAATAATATGACGCATGCTCATGTGTTTAAAAACATTTTCTCATCCTCAAACTTTGAGATTATTACTCAAAAGGTTCTCTTTAAAGAGATAGTGCTTAAAACTTCTCATGAACTCATTTGGAAATTGAAGTTTCCTCTCATTCCAAATGTAAAAACATTTACTCTTGGGAATACTTAGTTCCCTCATACTCATTTTAAAAATTGAAACTCGACTCTTCTCATCCTCCTAGTCATTTACTCAAGTCTTTAAACAAATTATAAATAATTGTAAAAGACTTCTCAAACTAGGGTTCATGCCAAATTATGGGTGTGAATGACTCATTCAAGGGTTTCAATAACCATATATAGAACTCAATACTCGGAACTCAAGAACTCAAGGACTCAATGATACTACTCATCTCAAATATGCTCGACTTACAGGGTTCATATGGAATTATGGGCATGGACGATTGAACTCAAAAACCTTCATGTATAACATATGGTAGTCCCATAATTAGGAATATAATCTCAAATAGGCTAGGGAATCAATACTCAAGGAGAAGAACTCGAAGATACTACTCCACTCAAATATACTCAATTGATGGAATTCATTCATAATTCTAGGCATCAACGACTCAAGGATCTCAATGATAATGTAGACTCATGAATACACTCTTCTAATTCTCATGCTCACTTACTCCAGTCTTCAAACAAATTATAAGTAATTGTAGAAGAATCCTCGAAATGACTCAAAGGGACTTTCTCCCACTTTACTCTTAACTCTACCTCAAATTTGAAGTATGAATTCAAGGATTATGATTAGGATATATGATCTCTCAATGATTAAATGAAGTTTAGATAGTTGATAATAAGATACGAGCGAAGACACAAACTGTAGGTCACTAGCGCGACGCTGATGACAAATTAAATTATTTGTCGCAAAATAATTTTTGAGGCAGAGGACTTCGTATCCTCTCCGCGACGTGGAGATTGGGTGACTATCTAAAAACTGAAAATTCTTAAGCATCTCCGTGACGTCGACATGGGCACGGTTATTTTCCCGATCTTTTCTTCCTCTCCTAACTCGATGCAATTCATACCTTATGCAATTCTATTGTCCCAATTCACAAATTTTCATAAACCCAAAACATTTTCAATGAAACCCACACAAAACTAATTAAGAATAACACTCATTTGCAAAACCCTCACCTCAACAACTCAACAAGACTCCATTAATACAAAGTGAGGCTAAACCTCAAGAATTCATTAAGAATCTCAATCAATCAACTTTAAAAATAATTCATGGATGAAATTTTACATGATTGGCGTGAGGGCGAACAAAACCAACACTATGAAAGCTTACATACCTGGAAGAACAATCTTCTTTAAGAGACTTGAAGGAAAATCTTGGAAGATGAACCCTATCCTTAGCATGTTTTGAATTTCTTGAGCGTAGAATTTTAGGAGTGAATGAGAGGGTTTGATTTATGAAAATTGATTTTTATACATGTATTGGGTAATTTAGATAATGTCCTAAAGGGTTTTAGGACTAAATTACCCTTAAAGAAATAAATAAATGAGTTAGGAGTCGGAATAATTTTCCAGCGGGCAGTGAGGTACGTATTGGGTCCATAATGCGAAGCCATCTTGGAGTTGCTGCTAGGTTTGAGTGTCGTTAGTAAATAAGTCATAACTTTTTGCTCGATGCTCGGATTATAGAAAAATTGATGGCGTTGGAAAGAGGAATCGAAGACCTTTAATTTTATAGTTCATGGGCCACCTAAATCTTTATGTGATAAAAGATATGGTCATTTGAAGTTGACCCAAAACTTAAGAAAATGATGGGTGACTTGAAAAAACTTCTCTTCAGATCTTTTTGGAACTCGAGGTGCTACATCTAGTGACCTTAACACCTAAGAAAGTTTAAAATCACTCGGAAAAATTCCATTCACAATGAAGAAGGGTTCGAGTTTTAGGTCAAAATTTTTCGGAGTATTACAATTATGAGGGAAAAGATGTAAAACATATTTTGAGGGGCAATGGAGTCTTTATTGGGGTGGAACATCAAACCCTGCCCAACCCATTTAAGTTTGGGAGGGTTTGTGACCCGCCCTTTCATTAGCTCAACCTATTTCAACCCATTAAAAATTGGGTAGATATGTTACCCAAATGAGATCATGAAAAATCTTGTCAAAATTTTCTTAATTTTTTTCTCAATTGGGTATGTTGTAATTTAGCCATAAAAGAGAAAAATATAAATTGATTAGGTATTGAAATAGTTTAGAAGAACAAAAAACAATTAATCTTAGTAAAAATTGGGTTTGATTGGGTCTTGACCCATAATATAACACATTACCTAACCCATTTTGACCCCAGAAAATTTGGGTTGGGTTGGGTCTATAACTGATTGTTGTTCTAACCCATTATGACTCATCCAACTTTGACCAACCTATCTAATTACCACCCCTATGTCTTTAAGCATGTATTAAAATTCCTTGCATTACTAAGACCTAGAAATCCATAGTATTAGTAAGAAACATCTTAGTACACAATTGTGTGTGTAATTAATGTTTGCATTCGTTCTACATAGCATGTAAAAATGAACCAAACAAGGTATTACTAATACAAAAAGTCAATGCATTCATTATTTTTGTTATACACTCAACAAAATCCCTAAGTGCAATTTTTATTTGGGAGTTAACTCTTGAGGGTGAATGATGGAATTTTTGTGAATGCAGCAATGCAGAACTCATGTTTTAAGATTTAAGTTTGAGCTCTAAGCTTCCTTCCTTTTAGTTTCTTTGTGCTTAAATTTTCCTTTTGAAGAATTTGTCTTTATACTGTCTAACCATTTTCCTATTGATCGTAGCCAATTCATGTCCTTCTGCTTGGAGTTTCTGGTAGTGAATTTCTATCCCATTTATGAATAGAACAATTGTTCTTGTATGAAATGGGGCATCCAACATTAATATCCAATTTTGGAAGTAAGCCTTACATGAATTTAACATTACTGGGAAAAGAATTGCCGATATTACATAAAGGAAATCTTAAAGATAAATACTTAAAGTGATATAGGTGATGTAAAATGGGAAATGATCAGTTCAACAACATACAAAATGAAATCTCACTTAGTGGTGTCCAGTTTAACAACTTTAATAAAGCTACTCAATGCTAAAAAGTAACTTTAAATACAATTACTTTAAGAAGGAATCATAAGGACTAGGAAGTGAATGAGCTCCTCCTTCTCTTTGTTTCACTAGAGGACACAACATGGTTGTTGCCCCAAACAGGAAAAAGGGTGATTACATTGTGAAAGAATGCTACAATTTGGGATGTTCTATGATTGATATTCTTGAAGACTGTACCAAGGGAGGAGGAGGGGGGGAAGTAATATCATATCATAATGATTTATTGAGGTATAGTGTACATATTTTTTCTTGAGTCACATTTGGAGAAACTGTACACATAACAAAAATTAACATTATATATGCAAATAAATGTATAACATAGTTGTTTTCATTTGGCTTTAGATTCAATTCATCTATATTACTTTGTGATATAAGTGGAATTATGAGTGGAATATGGTTTTCTTGGATCCATCACATTTACATTGTTCAATAAAAGATTTTAATTGACTTATCAATCTACACAACACATAGCATCATTGAATCTAAAGATGAAAAAAACATAAAAATTGACTAAATAACAAAAGACCTTCATAGCCTATAATTTTATGGAAAAATACTTCTATATTGATGACTGAGGACTAACAACAACTATTTTAATAAGAAAGATGATATTTGACCACATTAGAAGACACAATAACTACATTCAAGGCTAATGAAGTGTAAGAAATAATAATAAATGCAACTTCTTTTGGAAGGAATCATCAAGACTACAAAGTCAATGAGCTCCTCCATCTCTTTGTTTCATTCGAGGGTAAAACTTGGATGTTTCCCCAGATAGGAAGATGGGTGATTACACTATGAAAGAATGATACAAACAAGGATGATGTGTAAATGGTGTGCTTAAGGACCTGTCCTAGAAACATGTTGGGAGAATTAGAAAACCTTATAGAGTTAATTGTTTTACCTAGACCCCTAAAAAGTTGCATGTCTGATCCTAGATAAACTCAAAAAGAGAGGCATTATCCTTATCAAAGAATTCCACCTATGTGAAAAAACCCAATGAAAAGTGAATCACCTCTTTTTACAGTGTCCACTAATAGCTAATGTTTGGTAGTTCTTCCTTTCAATGCTTTGTCTCAAATGGGTGTAATTACCCTCCGGGTCATTTATGTGTTAATGCCTTCTATTAGTCATTAAAAGCGTTCCTGTACGACCACAAATTATTTATTATTTTCTGGGACTAACAATTGGGTCACTTGGTTGTACATTTAGTTTTTATGCAAATTTTTGTGTTTCAGAGCTTTCGAAATTCTTTACAAAGATCTTCAAAAGCATCAAAAACATTCGATCTTCCCTCAACATGTTTACGGTAGTGATCTTCTAGTTCTCTAAAAAATATTATCTTTTTTTTTTGTTTACTTGTAAATAGAACCATGGTTTTACACTTGTGAAAAAATCATAACACCAACATATACTTCAATCCAAGTTGTAATATGATATGCAACTAAAATAATGTTTTTTCCTTTTTGAGAAACTAACAGTACTTGCGTTCTGAGACTCAATCAACTTTATTTCAATCTTTTGCTTATTGGCCATGTTTTCCATATATATTTTTTTTCTTCTTTAATTATTTTCTTTTGAAATGGAAAACATGAGCAAAAAGTGTAGCCAAAAGATTGAAATGAAGTTAATTGAGTTTGAGAAAGCATGCACTATTAGTTTCTCAAAAAGAAAATTGGTTTGTCCCAACAAGCAGATAAGTTTGCAATTTGAACCGGAAAACCATGTTCTAATGATTCCACAAGTATAGAAAAATAATTGAATTTTTTTTTACGTGACACTAGATGATCGTCAACATGATCATTCTGATGTCAAATCAAATGTCTTTGAGGCATTTGAAGATCTCCATAAAGAATTACATGCACTGAACAAGAAAGAAAAAAATGAATACTATTGTTTAAGATTACTTACTCTGGCTCAGAACTACCTCAAGATTATAGAAGTTGATAATGAAGTTTCGGATGGAGAAGCATAAAAAAAAATTGAAGTGTTGTTATGGCCGAGCATATCAAGTTTTATTTAAATGTTTCCCCTGAGACAGGAGGATGATAATTCTTGAACTCATAATTATCATGGAATTGATAATTGGAGTTCTTGAAATTTTAAGTCACTTTCCTATTAAATTAACGCAACTTAATGTAAAAATGAATTTATTTTTATGAATTTTATTTTTAGTATCAAACTTAACTATAAAAAGAAAATATATAAAAAAATTATGCGGGGTGGGTTGAAAATGAAGAAACTTTTATGCGGGGCGGGGCGAATTAAAAATTTTGTGGGTTAAGCTCAACCCTCCCCGCCCCCACCCAAAACCACCCATTGCCATCACTAATGCAATTCAACTCTGCATATTATAGTGGCTAGTATAGATTCCATGTTCTTCTTGGAATCTGGAAATGACCTCATTGTGTCAGGCTCCGATATCAAATTGTTAGGAGTTCTAGAGATGGGTCAAGTCATAGGACGATAAACAGGAAAACAAAAATCAATTTACTTTGACTTTTCTTTGTCTTTGTTCGAATTCCTAGAACAAACTATTTTGAATATAGCTTCAACTCATTAAAGAAATGTTGATTCATAAGATTTCAATGGATGAGGGAACTCCAATAACATGTTTTTAAAATTAAAATATGACCTGTTTTATTCCACAAGATTCCTTTTAAATAGGGAGTCTTATTACATCAATAAGAAGTCTAATCCTTACGAAACTAGGAAATATAAATCGTCTTCTAGATAAATAACAATTGCTAAGCCTAATACTTATGAAACAAAATTAAAAAATCCTATTTTATAATAAGATACATAAAGCTACTAAAAATATTACTAAATAATTAATTTAATTCGCTTTCTTTCAGACATACGTCTTGCTCACAAGCGCAACCACAACAATCTAACTTTTAAATAGATTGAATTTTTAGAGGCCAGGATGGACTGAGTTAATAAATGAGTGGGTCATTAACCCAGTATTTATGAAAGAATTAGCTTCACCACTTTAAGCATGAAGTGGAGCTCTACGATGTAAGGGCCTCAATGCATTAGTAACTTTGAACCAATCACTCTTTTATGATAACTGTGATATTGATTTATAAGATAAGGAAGGGTGAAAGAGATTTTTATAAGGGAGATTATAATTAAGGGAGTTGAAGAAAATGATGAGAAATATAATGGTAAGGGAGAAATACAAGATTCTAACAATCATTTCCAAGTAGATCATTTAGAAGAACAAGAAATAAATGTTTAACCATTAATAGCTTTGATTTTGTGATATCTACTTTTTAGCTTATAATTTGTTTATACATTCCCTCTATTTATGTTGGTCTTGTTTCAGTTAAATTGAGCTTCACTTCAATAAAGAGAGCACTTCGCTTACAATTCATGTTTAAGCAAAGCAAGCCTTGCCAGTTTTTTCCACTTCACACTTCCATGAACACTAAAATAACCTACCCAAACTTGTATGGATTGGACATATCATATTTTATAGGAGATTTTTAACTACAATAAAAAAACACAGAGAAGTTGTTTACTTTTATAAACATGAGTCGACACCTCTTCTCTTGACTTTTATGGTCTTTATCATAGTAGGGTATAGTGGAGACCTAAATCAATGTTACTAGGTGCTTGGGCAACCATTGTGTTTACCCACAGACTATTTTTTTATGTTGAATACTAGAAATAATATATATGTATATTGATTGATCCCCCGATCTTAGAAAGTAATTTCAGATTAAAGGCAATTAAGTATCCATGACTCAAAATTCATAATTCATAATTGTCAAACTTAACGATATATTACATTTTAGCATGAACAAGCCCTAAATAAGACCTTCATGTTATCTGATTCACAAGTAAGATATCTACTAAACACATTGTATTTCAGAGCAAAAACATAAATTATTATCAACAAGATCATAATACCTTGTAGTGAAGTTCAGTGCGATGAATAAGATAGAGTCTATGATTGCCTCAAAAAAAGTTCGTGATATTATTAAAATATATCTCCATCCCGGAAATTTCATTGCCCTCTTCCTTCTAGTATCCATCTCCGTCTCCGCCTCCAACGCCACCTCCGCCTCCACCTCTAATTGCTTTCCTTAAATTTTTACCTTGTGTGCCCTATATCCCAACTATCAGGTTATTGACTCACTCATATAATAGGGCTCTTCCAATGTGGGCCAAAAAGTCACTCATATGATAAGACTCTTCCAAGGTGGACCAAAACTCAATTATATGATGGGCTCTCCTAACATTGCCCAAACAAACAAGTTTTGCGCAGATAAATCATATTTTAATTGGGTATTTAGTTTTTTCCTTTAAATTGATTTTTTAAATTTAATTAAAAAATTTAGATTAAAGTATTTTTAGTTATGACCTAATTTTGGAATGTAGAAATTTAGAACTAAATTGTCTTGTTCGACATGAGTTATGTAGTATCTAATTCGGAGAGTATAAGCTACTTGTTCAACAAAAGTATAGAGAACATTTTATCTTGTCCAATATAAGTTTAGATAACTTTTGTCTTATTTGACAAAAGTTCATTAGGATAAGTTATGTCACTAAGAGATAAGTTTGTGGTTTTAAAACTAAACGTATGTATCCATCAATATTAGTTCTATAGAAACCAAGTCATTTCGTAACTTATGGATTTTGACTTTTTAAGACATAATGTTCTGAAATTGAATTTATGATACATAATTTGTGTGCTGCGAATTTTTTCTTGTAAATCGTAAAAAATAAATTGTGTCATGCGATTTTTATTTTAATGTCAAGGGTATCTTGGAAAAATTTATTTTTTATTACTTAATATGTTTAGAGATAAAAAATAAAATCATTAATTCAAAAGATAAAATTGACAACTACAATAAAATAGAGGTATTCGTGCTTGAATGACCCACAAATATATTCAAAAGTGACGGGCTTAAATAAATTTAAAAGTGATGGGCTTAAATAAATTCAAAAGTGATGGGCTTTTGGGAGTTACATTGAAGCCCACTTATTTTAGTTGGAATTCCGATTCCTTATTTTCTGTTGGACAACAATGCGAATATTAAACAAAAACTTAATTATAACTTATAACAAAAATGTATCGCTTATGCCTTCTTTGTTGCTGACAAAATACATCTTAAGAATCCCTCACTTTGATAGTTGACCTGATGAAGCGTGGATCCTTTATAAAACAAATAAAAATAAAAATAATGTGTTAAATCACTTTTTATAACAGTATTCTAAAAATTAAGAGTACTTTTATTTATTTGAAATATATCAGATATTTTAACCATTTTAATTTATCATATTCTAAAATAAGTACGCTTAATGAAGGACCACTATAAGGAAATTAATTTATAATCTATTTAAAAGTGCTTGGAGAATTCCATCTTTGCATGTCAATCAATAACAATGACAACTAACTGCAACTCACAATTTTAACAAAGAAAAAGGAACTTGGATGGAGATATGCAAGAATTCCACCGTGTTATAGATTACATTTACAAGCACAAGTGATCAATGATTTTACACGCAGGGGTAACTGAAAAGGAGATGAATTCCATGAAAAACTTATTCGTCCAAACTTACACTTCACTTAAGAAGTATAAATGGTCGAAATCAATTACAAATGTTAACAAGAGTTGAGGTCGATCCTATAGAGAATGTAGAAGAAATAAGTCTACTAGCTCTTATACTCATTTGTGGTTGATATTTCCAAAAAATAAAAATGTGTATAGTAAATATTGGGCCTGATTTACTGTTCGAGTAATTAACAATGTGTAACTATAATCGAGTAGTGTAAGTAGCAAATGATAGTCTCAAAGTTTTCGTTATCGGATAAAAGAGACCAAGATTATGCTCCCCATGATGTCATAATTCATCTCGAATTTCGCACAAATAACGGTTATTTGATTTAAGGCATCTGTTATGAGCAAGTTTAGAACACCTAAATGCTTGTCAACCCTTTTAGATGAGTATCACTCGTCTCCTCTCTCTCTTAGAATGTGTACATTATTAACCCTTGCTTCTCCTTTAGAAAACTATACCCTCTCGCCCTCAAATCTTCCAAATGAGTTATAGAATATGCAGATCGTTCGTTTCCAGATTTTCCTAATCAAACCCTTCTCTCCTAGAGGATTTTGCAACTCATCGAAGTATTTTGTCTTCAGCTTGTGGAGACTTATCGTGGAGAGTAGATTCAAGTTCCCTTTTCTACCTTATTTATTTCCTTCTTTGTGATAATACTCAAATGTACTCTTCAAAGACAATTAAAAGAGGCATCTATCGTCATCAATAAAAACACCCAACTAAGAGTCACTGGTTGAATTTCACAGATAATTGAATATTGTAGAAAATTCTTATCAAGAAATTTGGATTGTAAAGTCATTTTTTGTAGTTGTTAAAACAAGTGAGTGGATGATTCCACTAATATAAACAAAGGGATTGTGTTATCAATGGTAACAATTAAACTAATATTTTGGAAACTTTCAAAAGTAATAAGCAATATAGGGGTGCATGGATTGGATATCAATGTCACATAGGGGTAATTGTGTTTGTCTATAGTGCTGAACATTCATGAATAGGCCGGGTCATCTTCAATGACACTAATCTTCTTTCGATCTCATAGCATCCTTGCATAGAATTTCCTTTCGATTTCGTCTATATGCTATACTAAACAACCCAATACTTTACTCTATTCTCTCTTTTGATGCAGAAATAGGGAAAATAGATACGACCCATAACCTCTATTTTCAAACAAGTTATAGACATCAAACCTAAATTTCTAGTATCAGACTAATTACCCACGCCAATCAATCTCTTTAGAGCAATGATCTGAGATCGGAAGTAGGAATTAAGTTTGCAACCTTAACCCATAAATTACCTCATGCTAATAAGCCAAAATTCATGTACGACCAACAACAAAATACTGCATAACAAATACCCACAACATTAAATCAACACCCAATCCCATAATTTCACCCCTATATCTTGGGGTTTTAGCCACCCATCACAAAAAACAAAGCAATTATACCTTTCATGAAAGCGGTCATGGTAACATGAAATTAAGCAATTACCAGCAAACCCACTTTGAATTCAATTTCAATTTTATCAATTTCAAAAACAAAGTTGAAAAAACACAAAAAAGAACTAGAAAGAGTTATTCACAAGGTAAAGTGTTTTTTCTTCACTTGTGCATACACCAAAAACTATTACAACTAACGTGGCCTCTATTTTTATCTTTCCATTGGGCTGTTTATAGTTTCCCAAAATTTTGTCCAAAACTCAATGCGCTACACATTTAGTAACATTAGTTGGGAAAGCCGATCACAATGGGTGTATCACTGATTGCTCTCCAACTCACTTTTCTTTCTGTAGACTTCAGGTGTTTGAACCTCAGTCGCTGAGCTTGTTCGAGTCTTCCCTTCACATTTAGTGTATTTCTGAGTACCACCTTAGTTCGCCTTTCAAGCCTTCAAATTTTCTCCTTGCACTGTCACTTTTGGTGATGGATAACAAGTTTTCACTTCTTATTCAGTGAGTCGCCTTTTCTTTTATGAGTTCATCGACCTGCCTCAATTAATGCAAGTGTTGTGCATCGTTACTTTGGGTGAAGTCATGCTTACAATGAGATCCACCTTTATTGTTTCGTGATCATCAAAGTATTGTTTACACTTCTTTGTACATTTTTTGCCATTCTTTCAAACATTCATCATTTTCTTTTACTTTATCCTTCATAGCTGTAAGTTATCAAAATATCATTAGAATAAGACATAATTATGTATTGAAGACATTAATGGTCGAGTTAAATTGGCCTCAAATGAGTGTAAATTTACCACTCATTAATACCTCCAACTTAAATTGTGTTTGTCCTCAAGAAAAGCAAGAACACAATTAGCTCAATAAGGGTGTCTACAAAAATATTCAATGAGAGCGCCTAACATGCAAGTGTCATTACAAGACTACTCTCAACAACATGCTACACTCAATCTTGATAAAAAAAAATTCAAATGATGACTAGTTGGTTTTAACACCAGCTCAGCCTCACTATAGCTTATTTTCTAATGCAAGACCATGTTTGAACAAATACATTCAAGTGCCCTCACATTAAGAACGATTGTATGTTCTTACAAAGCAAATCAACAAAGAAATAAGGAATCTGTGCAACTCTCACTCTCTCAAAAGAGAAATACATGCAAGCTTCGTTCCAAAGGTTTGCCCATATTTTTCAATCATCACACAACCTAGTGCTTTCAAGATCTCAATGGTCCTTTAGGCTTGTAATAGGGATGAGGGTTAAGGTATTATCAATTTGGCTTAGTGACTTTACCTTTTCAAAGAATGGTTGCGATCATCTTCATCTCTTCTCAAGTACTTCTCATTCTTTTTCATTAGAGAACTTAAGCTGACTTTTCACTAACTTTATTCGGAATCCCCATTATTTCATCAACTTCTCTTTTTCATTTCCAATTTTCAAAATAGCTCACCACAATATTTTTCTTTTCCCTTTCTTTTTTTTTTTATTAGGAAGAGTTCATTCTTTTTGTAACATTTTTAAAGCTGAGTTTTATTTCATCTTTATTTGTCCTTCATTGGGCTTTCATTCCTCTTTCGCTTCCACACCCCTACTTAGGCTTTTGGCCTAAGTTGGCTATTCAAACATAACAATGCTTCAAAAAGAATTTTGGGTTACAAGGTGGGGACAATTTGGCTCAAGATGTTTTAATTGGTTTTGTCAACAAATGATTTAGGCTCAAACTGATGCACAAATGGATGCACACCCTAGAAAAGTAGTCACAAATTATATGGAAAGTTGGGTTTCCCCTTAGAATTGTTGCCCAATATCACGACTTAAATTTACCAAGGTTTAGATAATTAGACCAACAAAGAAAAATCTAGGATTCCACACACATGCTTTCATGTGAGACTGAACCACACATGGCACTTTGAAATACACTCATTTAGCACAGCCCGAAAAGATCAAAACCGTATGTATGATGTTCATTTCAAGGCTCACATCAAAAAACAGTTAGTCAACAAAAGATTCAAAGAGATCTCTCAAAAGTGCAACGACATCAATTTTATTATTGGAACACCAACACTATACATCATGCTCATCATGAGTACTATTCAAGACATCGATAATGAACATAATCAATCCTCAAAATATTATCAATGAAACTTAAGAATTTCACGATTTCCAAAATTTATGGGGTAGTTTCAAATCTGAGGGAAAACAAAAGAGACAACAAGAGATAAATACAAACCTAATGAAACACTCTAATATAAACAAAAGTAAAAACTACAATCATCCAAAACATAAAAATAACAAAATACAAAGAAAACGGGGAAAATTGGCACAAAGTCCCTCAACCCCAAAAATATAAAAGCAGTTTCCTCAATGAAAAAGTACAAAGTTTGGGAGGAAGAGTCATAATGTCCCCTTGACAGGCTAAGCTTATGGAGTTCTATTAACGGAAGGAGTCTCTAGAGGAGTAGAATAATATGGTGCAAAGCCCGACAATAGTATCAAATGTAGCAGCAATTTGGCATCAGCTGGGGAATCAGTGCCCTACACATCATGGCAGGAATGGCAGAGTCTAAAGAGACTTCACAAGTGCCGATTGTGGAGATCTCCTGAGCGGATATCTCCAAAGTAGCTTGGACAATCATCACCTCAGTGTCCCACAACGCCATAAGTGTCTGCACAATCCCATACGCATCCTTATCTCTCCTCACCTAATCCTCATAGGTCTCCTCATCCAAATCATCATCGGCCCACTCATCATCATCAACAACATCCCCAACAAAAATTGCAACACCCTCAACTATTCTACTAGGTTTCACACTAGAAGGATGATCACTATTGGGCATAGTTGGTGGCATGGAGGATGGAACATCTGGTAGGGGAACATCACCCCATAGACTCGAAATATAAGTATATCGCAACTTGTCTACATACACTGTAACACCCCGTATGATAGAACAACGAAAGTGCAGATAATCTAGTGCTACAGGTGCCACCTACGGATGTCACCCACGGACCGTAGAGTGATACACGGTCCTAGCTGGCGGTCCATGGATGGTCACTGCAACCCTCCCCAGAACTCACTCCAAATTTTTGACTAAAGGTCGAGCAACGGTTACGGCCTACGAATCGTAGGTCAAATCACGGTCCGTGGTCCAGGGACATGGATCAGGCCCTCAGAAGTCCAACTTCAGTGACGAACAACGGTCGACCAGCATGGACCATCATTCGATCGACGGTTCGTCAGTTCCGTCTTTCGGTCACTCCCACATCAGTTAAGTCGAGGGTTTTTTGGTCTTTTCCTATTTATTTGGACCCCTAAATACGTCGTTTTAACCCTAAACTTCGTGGTTTTGATTAGTTTTAGCCTAGAAACATAACTAGAACTTACGAAAGTCAGATCATTAATCAAAACTTAGAAATTTAAAAGCATAAGAAGATAAAGAGGCGATCACCCCTAAGTTCAAGAACGCAACAAGATTCCATCAGTTCCAGCCCCGAAATCGAAAGATTTGTCCGTGGAATTCATCACCAGGTATGTGGGAATTTACTAGTGGGTTCCTTTCGCCCATTAGATCCCTAGATTTCAGTCAGATTCTTGATTCCCTAATATCAACTACACCTAGGGTTTCTAGAACTTTAGCATAATATCATGAGTTCGTTACTTACATGTTTCAAATCATATTATCATCGTTTATTGCATGAATTTTAGAACCCTAGCTATGTATTTCTTTAGTTCTTGAATTACGCACTGTAGGTCAGTTATTTCAGTATTTCAGACATACATGCCTCAGTGTTGAATGTGTCATTATTAGTATATTAATGTGCATTCTCAGTTTTGAGCTATCCAGTATATTACAGTAATTCAGTCATAATATGTTAATCACTTAATCTATTGGAAGTAACAAAATACCGAGTTGGACTAGGGTCAGGTATCCATGTAGTCCCAGAACAACGAGTCACGTAGGTTGTAAGTCCACTCTGTGGGCATCTTTTTAGAGATCACGCTAGCATGGCTCTATACCTTTGGCCGGGTATATTGGGTCTTCTTGATGGGGCGTATACATCAGACTCCATATTTAGCTCATGTGATTTTATTATTAATTATTAGTAGCTCCCACAGTTCGGTCAGATTCTATTGTATTAATCATATTTCAATACAGTCAGTATTCAGTCTTAGTAAGTTATAAATTTGGTCATTGCATTCAGTCAATTCAGTATTCAACATCCATATCATGTTCAGATTATATTCTTGCTTTATTGCTTGTTTAGTTATATGTTTATTTCAGCTTTACTTCATCCTCCATGCTCAGTACCTTTCAAGTACTGACGCATGCTCTGTGCTACATCTTTTCGTGATGTAGGTTCTGGTTCTTAGCATTCAGATCAAGCTTAGATCGGTTCCCGATCTCCAGTTCAGCAGTATCAGTGGTGAGTCCTTAATCTTCGAGGACAATAGTCATGTTATCTTTTCAGTATTTTAGTCCTTTAGTTCCAATTTTGCTAGACTTAGCTGGGGAATGTCCTAGTATTTTTGGTCAGTTAGAGGCTATTTTGAGACATATTTAGATTCAGCTTAGTATTTGAGTTTGATGTTTCTTTTGTATTAAACTCTCAGATTTGATATTTAGTTTTAGTATATGGGTATCCCCCATCATTTCAGATTTATTTACGATTAGCTTCCGCATGAGTTTTATTCCTCAGTTAATCTTTAGTATGCTTATGATTATGCTAGCGGGGTTAGCTTGGGGTCACTTGTGGTCCTAGGTCCCATGTCCGCGTCTCAGGTGTAGCTCGGGGCATGACAAACTTGGTATCAGAGCACTAGGTTTAAGACTCCTAGGATGTCTAAAAAATCGAACTAAGTAGAGTCCTTTTCATGGGTGTGAAGTGCACCACATCTAATGACAAGGAGGCTACAAAGTGTTTTAGGAAAAATCTTCATTTTCTTATTACTCTTATCGTGCGTAAGGTATGATCTAATTCCATTCTAACTCGATGTTCTAAATTTTAGTGATCATGCCTCCTCGTAGAGCTAACAACAGGAATGCGAATGCCAGGAATGCAAACGTAGCTCCTCCAGTCCCAGATCAAGAAGTCTCGAATGCAAAGTTCAGGAACACCATCCAGATGTTGGCTTAGAGTGTGGTCAACCAGAATAATCAGCGGGCTCCATTTCTAGTAAATGTTAATGTTGGGTCAGCTGCAGCCAGAGTGCGAGACCTTGTTAGGATGAATCCGCCAGTATTCTTAGGATCGCAGGTTGGAGAAGATCCCCAAAACTTCATTGATGAGGTGAATAAGATCTTTTAAGTGATACAGGTAAATGGGAATAATTGGGTTGAGTTAGCATCCTACGAACTTAAGGATGTATCTCATATCTGGTATACTTAGTGGAAGGAGAACAGGGGTACATATGCAACTCCTCTCTCTTAGGATTGCTTTAGTGAGACCTTTGTAGACAGGTTTTTCCCAAGAGAGCTAAGGGAGGCAAAAGCTCAGGAATTTATAAACTTAAGGCAAGGTAGCATGATAGTCCAAGAGTATGGGCTCAAGTTTACCCAACTCTCCAGGTATGCTCCTTACATGTTTGCTGATTCCAAGGGTCAGATGAATAAGTTCCTTTATGAAGTGTCAGACTTGGTGAAGACAGAGTGTAGAAATGCCATGTTACTTGAGGATATAAGTATCTCTAGGCTTATGACTCACGCTCAACAGGATGAGGGTTATAAGCTTAGGGAACAGGCCAAGGAGAATAAGAAGGCTAGAACTCGGAACTATGACTATTCTCAATAGAAAATAGGTGGTGGAAATGCTCGCAAAGTCAGCAAAAATTTTCAACTCTAGCACTTTCATCAGCTAATGTTCCGTCCTCCAGGTTCCGTAATGATCAGAAAGGTAGGGCATCAGGCTCTAAGTCTCAAAGGAGTGTCACAGGTACTAAAACCTACCCAAATTGCCCAAAGTGTGGTAAGAACCATCTGGGCGAGTGACTTGCAAGAAAGGAAGGATGCTTTGGATGTGGTCAGTCTGGTCACAGATTGAGAGATTGTCCTTCTAAATAGGGTAAAAGAGGCAATGCTAATCGAGCCCAATCTACAACTTCAGCAGCATCACCAGGTTGCCCGACTCAGCAGGGTAACTCTTCTGGTACAGGTGGCGGACAGTGCCGAAATAGGCTCTATGCTCTTATGGCTCGCCAGGATCAGGAAGATTCTCCTAATGTAGTCACTGGTATGTTACGAGTCTTTGATCTCGATGTTTATGCTTTGTAAGATCCAGGGGCTACTCTTTCCTTTGTTACTCCTTATATAGCAGTTAAGGTTGATGTTAGTCCAAAAATTCTCTCAGAGCCTTTCTCAGTCTATTCTCCAGTTGGTGACCCAGTTATAGCTAGACGGGTATACAGAAATTGCCCTGTCACAGTCTCTTAGAAAGTCACCTTAGCAGATCTGGTAGAGTTAGAAATGGTAGACTTCGACGTCATTCTAGGCATGGATTGGTTACATTCCTATTATGCCTCAGCCGATTGTAGAACTAGGATTGTTCATTTTTAGTTTCTAGACAAACCAATCTTAGAATGGAACGGTAGTAGCTTAGAGCTTATGGGTCGATTCATTTCTTACCTTAAGGCTATAGAGATGATCTCTAAGGGTTATATCTATCATTTAGTTCGGGTTAATGATTCAAGCTCCAAAACCCCAACTCTTGAGTCAGTTCCAGTGGTTAACGAGTTCGTAGAAGTGTTTTCAGAAGATCTTCCTGGAGTTCCTCCCGAAAGGGAAATCAACTTTGGAATTGATCTCTTTCCAGATACCATCCTATCTCTATTCCTCCTTAAAGAATGGCTCTAGCTGAGCTTAAGGAATTGAAAGAGTAGGTTGAAAGGCCTTCTAGATAAGGGCTTCATCAGACCTAGTATTTCACCATGGGGTGCACCAGTGTTGTTCATAAAGAAGAAATATGGTTCTCTCAGAATGTGCATTGACTATAGGCAGTTGCATAAGGTCACAATCAAGAATAAGTACCCCATCCCCAGGATTGATGACTTGTTTGACCAAATTCAGGGTGCTAGTCATTTCTCAAAGATAGACTTCAGATCGGGTTATCATCAGCTTAAAGTCAGAGATAGTGACATTTAAAAGACAACATTCAAAACACGGTATGGTCATTATGAATTTGTAGTTATGTCATTTGGACTAACCAATACTCCTACAGCTGCCATGGACTTGATGAATAGGGTGTTCAAGCAGTACTTGGACTTATTCGTTATCGTTTTTATTGATGATATCCTTATTTACTCTAGAAATGAGGAAGGACATGCAAGTTATTTGAGAGTTGTTCTGCAAACTCACAAAGATCGTCAGTTATTCGCCAAATTTAACAAGTGCGAGTTTTGGTTGCAGTCTATTGCTTTTCTTGGGCATATAGTGTCTAGTGAAGGGATTCGTGCAGATTCCCAGAATATAGAGGCAGTGAAACAATGGCCCAGACCTACCTCTCCTACAGATATCAGAAGTTTCTTGGGTCTAGCGGGTTAGTACAGAAGGTTCATGGAAGGATTTTCATCCATAACCTCATCATTGATTAGGTTGACTCAGAAGATTGTCAAGTTTCAGTGGTCAGATGATTGTGAGAAAAGCTTCACAGAATTGAAAACTAGGTTGACTACAACTCCTATTTTGACTCTACCAGAAGGTTTAGACGGTTATGTGATTTAATGTGATGCATCCGGAGTCGGCCTAGGTTGTGTGTTGATGCATCGAGGTAAGGTTATAACTTATGCTTCCAGACAACTTAAGGTGCATGAGAAGAATTATCCGACTCATGACCTCGAGCTTGCGGCGATGGTGTTTGCACTCATGATTTGGAGACACTACTTGTATGGTGTTCATGTAGATATGTTCATAGACCATAAGAGCCTCCAGTATGTGTTCACCCAGAAAGAGTTGAATCTTCGCCAGAGAAGATAGCTTGAATTCCTCAAAGATTATGATATGAGCATGCATTACCATCCGGGTAAGGAAATGTAGTAGCAGATTATCCATGGGTAGCATAGCACAAGTTGAGGAAGAAAGAAAGGAGCTAGCAAAGGATGTTCACAGACTTGCTCGCCTAGGAGTTCGTCTTATGAGCATATCAGATGGTGGTGTAACGGTTCAGAATGGGGAAGAGTCTTCTTTGGTGGTGGAAGATAAGGAAAAGAAAGACAGTGATCCGATGTTAGTTTAACTAAAGGGTGCAGTCCATCAACAGAGAGTTGACGTTTTCGCCCAAGGGGAAAATGGTGTGCTTCGCTACCATGGTCGATTATGTGTTCCTAATGTGGGTGAGTTGAGATAACATAGTCTTGCAGAGGCCCATAACTCCAGATATTCTATTCATCCAGGTTCCAATAAGATGTACCGCGATCTGCGAGAAGTTTATTGGTGGAATGGTATGAAAAGAGATATAACAGATTTTGTGGCTAAGTGCCCCAATTGCCAGCAAGTCAAGGTAGAACATCAGAAATCAGGAGGTATGACTCAAGAGATTGACATTCCTACTTGGAAGTGGGAAGCGATCATAATGGACTTCATCACAGGTTTACCTCATACTCGCAGACAACATGACTCCATTTGGGTGATAGTTGATAGAGTTACTAAGTCTTCACGCTTTTTGGCGGTCAAGACTAGATATTCGGTGGAGGACTGCACCAAGATTTATATTAATGAGATTGGGAGGTGGTATGGAGTTTCTTTTTCTATTATCTTAGATAGAGGTCCTCAGTTTACCTCTCATTTCTGGAAGTCATTTCAGAAAGGTCTTGGTACTCAGGTTAACCTTAGCACAACATAACGGATGGTCAGGCAGAGTGTTCCATTCAGACCTTAGAGGACATGTTGAGAGCTTGTGTTATTGACTTCAAAGGTAGTTGGGATGAACAACTTCCTCTTATATAGTTCGCCTACAATAATAGCTACCCTTCCAGCATTCAGATGTCCCCTTATGAGGCATTGTATGGGCATAGGTGTAGATATACTGTTGGTTGGTTTGAAGTAGGTGAAGCAACCTTGATAGGGCCAAATTCAGTCGTTGATGCTATGGAGAAAGTGCAACTCATTAGAGATAGACTTAAGACAGCCCAGAGTCGCCAGAAGTATTATGTAGATGTAAGGAGAAGGGAACTAGAGTTCCAAGTTGATGATTCAATTTTACTGAAACTGTCAGCGATGAAGGGGGTAATGAGATTTGGCAAGAAAGGGAAGCTCAGTCCCAGATATGTAGGCCCTTACTGAATCTTGAAAAGGATTGGTAAAGTGGCTTATGATTTAGAGTTGCTAGCAGATTTAGTAGCAGTGCATCCAGTCTTTCACGTCTCACTATTGAAGAATGTATGGGTGATCCAGCATCCGTAGTGCCATTAGAGAGTGTGGCTGTGAAAGATTGCGTTTCTTATGAGGATGTACCAGTTGAGATTCTTTATCGTCAGGTTAGAAGGTTGAGAAACAAAGAAGTCACTTCAGTCAAGGTTTGGGGAGGAGTCAGTCCATAGAGGGAGCTACTTGGGAAGCAGACATGAAGTCCAAGTATCCTCATCTCTTTCCTTCTGATTCCACTCAAGCTTGAGGTAATAGTTCATGTTCCTTTAGTTTGTGGTTGGGAGACTTTACCCAAGAAATGGGTCAACAAAAAGGAATGATCGGAACATGGGAATGGATCTGATACCAATACGGACTACCTATTTCAATTATTGTGCTTTATGAAATTACATACCTATACAAGGGTTCAAGTTTCGATCCATATTTGCGGAGTTGATTATCCCTCTCGAAAACAATGATTTGAAGTTGTCTATAATTTACTGAGTATTCGGTATAACTCACGCATTCATGTAAAAACCAGTGCAGATGAAGTAACACGAATATCTCTGGTAGTCAGTCTATTTCCATCAGTCGGCCGATGGGAGCGAGAAGTTTGGGACATGTTTGGTGTTTTTTCCATCAATCATCCAGATCTACGCCGTATATCAACAGATTATGGCTTCGAGGGTCATCCATTACGAAAAGACCTTTCTTTGAGTGGATATGTGGAAGTACGCTATGATAATCCAGAGAAACGTGTGGTTTCTAAACCCATTGAGATGCCACAAGAATTTCGCTATTTCGATTTTGCTAGTACTTGGGAACAATGTAGCGACGGATAATTCAGAATCAGAATAGGTCCAGTCCAGGGGACAAATATGTCCACTCAAGCTTGAGGTAATAGTTCCTCTTCAGTTTTTCAGTCATTCATGCGCATATTCAATCTTAGTATCATATTCCTTAAGTCTGTACTTGCATTTTAGCGTATTTGCATGTTCTTGGAACTTAGTTCAGTCAGAAATCAGTCTCCAGTGTTTAGTGGTAGGGTTTGCAACTCCTTCCCTCTATTTCAGCTAGTTTAGTCTTCATTCGAGGATGAATGTTCTCAAGGGGGAGATAATGTAACACCCCGTATGCTAGAACAATGAAAGGGCAAAAAATCTAGTGCTACAGGTGCCACCTACGAATGTCACCCATGGACCGTAGAGTGATCTACGGTTAGTGCTGGTGGTCCGTGGATGGTCACTGCAGCCCTCCCCAGAACTCAGTTCAAATATTTGGGTAAGGGTCGAGCCACGGTTAGGACCTACCGACCATGGTCTAGGGTCGTAGATCAGACCCTCAAAAGTTCAGCTTCAGTGACGAACGACGATCGACCAACACGAACCGTCAATCGATCAATGATCTGTCAGTCGATCAACGATCTGTCAGTCGATCGACAATCCGTCAGTACTGTCCGTCGGTCACTCCAACAGCAGTTAAGTCGAAGGTCTTTTGGTCTTTTCCTATTTTGTTGGACCCCTCAATTACGTTATATTAACCCTAAACTACGTGGTTTTGATTAGTTTTAGCCAAGAAACATAACTAGAACTTACCAAAGTCAGATCATTAATCAAAACTTAGAAATATAGAAGCGTAAGAAGAGAAAGAGGCAACCACCCCTAATTTCATGAACGCAGCAAGATTCCATCAGTTCGAGCCTCGAAATCAAAAGATTTCTCCGTGTAATTCGTCACCAGGTATGTGGGATTTCACTAGTGGTCTCTTTTCTCCCATTAGATTCCTATATTTGAGTTAGATTCTTGATTCCCTATTATCAACTAGACCTTGAGTTTCTAGAACTTTAGCAGATTATCATGAGTTAGTTATTTTGCATGTTCCAAATCAGATTATCATGTTATTACTTCATTTATTGGATGAATTTCAGAACCCTAGCTATGTATTTCTTTAGTTCTTGAATTACGCACACTAGGTCAGATATTTCAGTGTTTCAGACATACATGCCTCAGTCTTGAATGTGTCATTATCAGTATATTAATGTGCATTCTCAGTTTGCATGTCAGTATTGAGCTATCCAGTAGATTATAGTAATTTAGTCATAATATGTTAATAACTTAATCTATTGGGAGTAGCAAAATACCGAGTTTGAGTAGGGTCAGTCACTCATATAGTCCCAGAACTACGAGCCACGTAAGTTGTAAGTCCCTTCTGTGGGCATCATTTTAGTGATCACGCCAACATGCCTCTATACCTTTGGCCGGGTATATTGGGTCCTCTTGACAGGGCGTATACATCGGACTCCACATTTAGCTCATGTGGTTTTATTATCGATTATGAATGGCTCCCACAGTTCAGTCAGATTCTATTGCATTGATCATATTTCAGTACAGCCAGTATTCAGTCTTAGTATGTTATAAATTTGGTCATTGCATTCAGTCAGTTCATTATTCAGTATCCATACCATGTTCAGAATTATATTCTTGATTTATTGCTTGTTCAGTTATATGTTTATTTCAGCTTTACTCTATCCTCCATGCTCAGTTCCTTTCAAGTACTGACACATACTCTGCGCTACATCTTCTCATGATATAGGTTCAGGTACTCAGCATCCAGATCACTTTAGATCATGTCATCTCCCGAGCTACCCCCGAGATGCGGACACGGGACCTAGGATCGTAAGTGACCCCAAGCTAACCCTGTTGGGATGACATGAGCATACTAAGAATAATAATAATTGGTGCGGAAGCTAAATCATGAAAATGAAAGTGATTAGGAATACCCATGTACTAACTTAATATATCAAATCTGAGAGTTTAATACAAAAGAAACATCAAACTCAAATATTAAGATAAATCTAACTATGTCTGAAAATTGCCTTTAACTTACTAGAAGTGTTGGGACGTGCCCCGCTAATTATAGCAAAACTGAAACTAAAAGACGAAAATACTGAAGAAAATAGCATGACTATTGTCCTCGAAGAATGAGGACTCACCACTGGTATTGCTGAACTAGAGATTGGGAACTAATTTAAGCATGAATTGACTGCTGAGGACCTGAACCTATGTCATGAGAAGATGTAGCGCAATATATGCGTCAGTACTTGAAAGGTACTTGGCATGCAGGATAGAGTAAAGCTGAACAAAGAATATAACCGAACAAGCTATAAAGCAAGAGCATCAACTGAACATGATATAGATACGGAAATAATGAACATGACTAAACTGAATGCAATGACCAAATTATAACATGATGAGACTTAGTACTGAAACATGGTCAATGCAATAGAAATTGACTCAACTATGAGAACTACTAATAACCGATAATAAAACCACATGAACTAAATGTAGAGTCCGATGTATACACCCCATCGAGAGGACCCAATATACTCTACCAAAGGTATAGAGGCATGCCGGCATGATCACTAAAATGATGCCCATAGAGGGCACTTACAACCTACGTGACTCATAGTTCTCTGACTATAAGGGTGACTGACCCTAGTCCAACTCAGTATTAAGCTCCTCCATTAGATTAAGTGATTTACACATTATGACTGAATTTCTGTAATATACTGGATAGCTCAAAACTGACATGCAAACTGAGAATGTGCATAAATATATGATAATAACCTATTCAAGATTGAGGCATATATATCTAAAATGACTTGAAATATCTGGCCTAACATGTGTAATCCAAGAACTAAAGAAATACATAGCTAGGGTTCTGACGTTCATGCAAGAAACCAAGTAATAACATGATAATCTGATTTGGAACATTAAAATAACTAATTCATGATAATCTGCTCAAGTTATAGAAACCCTAGGTCTAGTCCTAATAAGGGAATTAAGAAACTGACTGAAAACTAGGGACCTAATGGGTGAAAGGAACCCACTAGTAAAATCCCACATACCTGGTGGCGAATCCACGGAGAAACCTTTTGATTTTGGGGCTGGACCTGAAGGAAATTTGTTGCGTTCTTGAACTAGGTTTGGTCGCCTCTTTCCCTTTTCTTGCTTCTAATTTTCTATGTTTTGATTAAAGATCTGACTTGGGTAAGTTCTAGTTATGTTTATAGTCTAAACTAATCAAAACCACGTAGTTTAGGGTTAAAACGACGTAGTTTAGGGGTCCAATGAAATAGGAAAAGACTAAAAGACCCCTGACTTAAGTTGCAGACGGGGCTGACCACAGCCACCTTCACGGACCGTGAAAGGGACCACATACCGTGAAGTGGGTCGTGGTCTTCAGTTGGTGACTACTAAGCTGGGGATCTGACTCATGAGCCTTACCACGGCCCGTGTGAGGGACCACAGACCGTGAAGGTCCTCGTGGTCCTCACTTGGGCTGAGGTCTGGTGGCTCAAGATTTAGGGGCTTACTGTCTGGCCCTCACGGACTCTACCATGGGCCGTGTGGAAGACCACTAACCGTGAAGGACCCCATGGTCCTCACTTACGCTTGGGGGTCTGAGGGATAGTATAGGGGGCCTAGTGGTTCTGACTTCACGAGGGCGACCACGACCCGTCATCAAGACCACGGACCATGAATGTGCTCGTGGTCTGATGTCTGGGCCAGTTGACTTCCAAGTCATTACCACAGGTAGGTCAACGGACTGTGGACCCTTTCACGGTCCGCGAACCTTGTCGTGGTTCACTGCTTCAGGTAAAATTTTTGTATTTTTTTCTGTGTCTGATTTTCGAGGTGTTACAGATCGGTTCCGGATCTCCAGCTCAGCAGTATCAGTGTTGAGTCCTCATTCTTAGAGGACAATAGTCATGTTATCTTTTTAGTATTTCAGTCTTTTAGTTTCAGTTTTGCTAGACTCAGCTGAGGCATATCCCATCATTTCTTGTCAATTAGAGGCTATTTTCAGATATAGTTAGATTCAGCTTAGTCTTTGAGTTTAATGTTTCTTTTGTATTAAATCTCAGATTTGATATTCAGTTTTAGTATATGGGTATCCCCCATCATTTTAGATTTATTTACAATTAGCTTCCGCATGATTTTTATTCCTCAGTTTATCTTTATTATGCTCATGATTATGCCAGCAGGGTTAGCATGGGGTCACTTGTGATCCTAGGTCCCATGTCTGCATCTTGAGGTAGCTCGGGCCGTGACACACACTCGCAGGGTAATAAGTTGACCTCTCATGGTGTCAAGCACACTAGAACTACCCTTGGCCTTCTCTTTTGCCCTTGATCGAGCAATGAAGTTATCGAACCTCATCTCGTGGGACTCAACAAATTCCTCACAGTGGGTCACCCTATCCCTCAAAGGAGCCATTACCCTCTCAATTTCCATATCAATCACTGTTGGCCTATCTTTCTCAACCCGTGATAAACCAACGCTTGAGTCAAGGGGGCATGGGAAGTTGTAACGTGAGAAGGCATAATAGCAGCAACACTAGTAGCAGCAACAGTAGTAGCAGCAACAGTAGTAGCAGCAACAGTAGTAGCAGCAACAGTAGTAGTAGTAGTAGTAGTAGAGTAGTAGTAGCAGTAGCAGTAGCAGTAGCAGTAGCAGTAGCAGTAGCAGTAGCAGTAGCAGTAGCAGTAGCAGTAGCAGTAGCAGTAGTAGCAGTTGTGGTGGCATCAGAAGCCATAGTTGTTGGATCAACTACGGGCATCCCGCATTGATGTGTTCCCGATCAATAATAGTGCCCACAAATGCCACCTTGGGATGTCGAAGGATAGATTCATTATATGAGGGCATGATATTGCTGTTGATGAACTCGAACTAGTATCAGGCCACAAAATCTGCCATTCAAATCCCTCTACATCTGTTATGTAATCCCTTTAAATCTGATATTCTATCACAATATTATTCTGTACAATTACTGCAACAAATCTGTATAAGTATACTTATTTACAACACTATATACATTAATATATACAATCATTATCTATTAATTCATCATGCTAACATTCCCCTTAAATTGATGTTATTCGATAAGAAGCATCCATTTGCCTAATATAAATTGATGGTGTTGTCATGCCATGGATTTTGTAAATGCATCAGCTATATAAAGACCACTGGACACGTGCGGAAGAGTAATGAATCTTTTATCTACAACTTCCTGTATATAATGACAATCTTCTTCGATGCACTTGGTTCTCTCATGATAAACCAGATTAGTAGCAATTTGAATAACACTAGTATTATAAGAATGGTGAAGAGTAGGATTAGATGACGAAATCCCATCTCAACAAGTAATCAACGAAGCCATACAACCTCAGCACAAGCAGTAGACATAGATCAATATTCAAGATTTGTGATTATTTGGATACACGATTTTGCTTCTTACTCTTCCAAGATATCAATGATTTTCTAAGAAACGTGCACCAACCAATGATTAAACGACGAGTATCAGGACATCATACCTATAAAAAATCACTAAAAGAATTAATAAAAATAGTAAAAAATCTAGGAAAGAATAATCCATGAGTAGATGTTCCTAGAAAATAACTAACCACGCGAGGAATTGTCAGAAAATTGAGATTTTGGGGAGCTTGCAATACATCCCATGTAGGTAATGAGAACAAATTAGGTGGAGGTTTCATATAAATATCTTCTTTAATATCACAATGGAGAAAAACATTTTTGACATCCATTTGATGAAGAGACCAATTTTGTGAAGAAGCGATGACAATAATTATTCGCACCGTAGTCATTTTTTTACTGGTGCAAAAGTCTCTTCATAGACCACATCATTCTCCTATTTATTACTAAGAACAACAAACCAAACTTTGTATTGATCAAGCGTTCCATCAGAATGAATTTTATTTGAATAAGTCCATTTACATCTATTTGGACAGACATTTGAAGGCCATGAAACAACCCCATGTGTTATTTTATTTAAGGTCCAAAAGTTCTTCATCCATCGCATTCTGCCAACATTCATACTGGCAAACTTCTGAGTAACAAGTTGGAGTAGAAATAGGGGATAAAGTAGAGGAAAGGCTATACCAATTAGGAATACGAAATACTCTAGTTGATCACTGAGTAGGGTTAGGAGGATTACAGCTTGAAGAATTCTAAAAGTCTAGTTATGGTGCAGTCTCAGGTGGTGGATTCAATTTCAGGATGGGGTAGAGTTGGCCAATGTCGTTCATACACAAATCCAAGTTTGAACCAGTTAAAAGAAGATGACAATTCCTCAAAAGTAGGATGAAGAGGAGAAATAGAAGTTGATTCGCCATGAGTAGAAAAATATACCAATTTTCAAAGAAAACAACATTTTAGAAACACAAAATTTCTTAGTACATGGATCATAGCAAATAAAACCTTTCTGTGAAGTACAATAACTCAAAAGTACCTTTAGTAGACTGACCAAAAAAGTTTATTATGGTGAGAAGAAGGCAGATGCACAAAAAAAAGACAACCAAATGTATGAAATTATCATAGCTAGGATTTTGGTGATAAAGACGATAATATGGAGACTCAATATTTAGCACTTTATTTGGTAGTAGATTAATTAATAGAAAACAATAGACAATGCTTCCACCCAGAATTTGGATGGGATAGAGGACTCAATCAATAATGTACGAGAGACATCTAAATATTGACAAATTTAAGCTTAGGAACCCCATTTTGTTGTGGCGTATATGGACAAGAGCTTTGTGAGACAATTCCATTCTCAAGAATGACATTCTTTTGACTCATAAGACTTATATTCTCCACCACAATCAGATCTTAATAATTTGACGCCCGTAGAAAATTGAGTCTCAATGTAAGCCAAAAATGTCTTAAACATGGAAAATACCTCATATTTGGATCGAAGAAAATAAACACATGTAAACCGACTATAATCATCTATGAATGTCACAAAGTACCTGAAATGACCATGAGAAACAATTGGTGAAATTCCCCAAACATCACTATGAATAACATTAATACACTTTGTAGCATGACTACCAAAATTAGGAAAAGGAAGAGTTTTACTTTTTCCTAATTTAAAAGTAGAACAATCAATGGAAGCAATTGAAAATTAAGTTTTATTCCCTAATAAACAAGAATAAGATAAATGAGACAACACAATAGAATTTGGATGTCCTAGATGCTTATGCCAAACCTCAGTCTAATTAGTTGTAGAAGTACAAGCAAAGGATAGAACATATGGAATGAAACAGTGTCCAGGAAACAATCTTCCAACCTTAGGCCCCTTTGAAATTATCGGGGATCCTGCACAAGGCAACAATTACGAGAAAAAATCACATCTCAATTGTTATCCACCAATTGTCCAACTGAAATAAGACTAGTTGAGAGCTTTGGGCACAGAAAACCACTTTTGAATGTTGGAGTAATATCACTAACCATGGTAACTGGTAAATTACTACCATTTGCAATCTATATTTCTGATGTACCTTGATACTCACAAACATTTTTGTTATGCTTTTTTAGCTGGTCATTTGATTGGAATCACCCAATCAGCAATCCAAAATTTAGATTAGACATTATTACCTAGTAATCCCAATGTTGAAAAGGTTGACACGATCATTTGTACAATTTCAAGAGTAAGAGTTCTTCATGAAGATGAGTTGAACCATTTGTCCCAGCTTGAAATGCAATTACCCTATGGTTTTGAGGGCATGTGGGACATACTTTGTTAATGTGTCCTTGTTTACAATAATTACAGAGCTTCTTAAAACTATTTCTACAAATATGACTATATTCCTTGCAACTATAGCATTGAGTTCTAGTCATATCCCTTTCCTTTCTTTTACCTTGGTAAACAAATTCAACAGTGACATCATTTTCTTTCTTTTAAGCATTTTGTAGGACAAGATGGTGCTCTTAATGGAGTAGTTCCCTAGAAAAAACATCCAAGGAGGGAGATGGATCATGTTCATCAAGTTAGAAGGAACACTCTCAAACTCGGACCGTAATTTCATTGGAAAATTATCTTGCTTGCTTTGCTCATGAACTACCTCCATTACAAACAATGATTAGAAGGTAATTTTGCATAAAGAATATCTGTAAATTCAGCCCATAATTATTGAAATCAAGAATAACAATCCTTAACAGAGAGACCTCATTGAGAGTAGTTATCAATTTCAAACTCTAACTTAAAGCGTCTTGTTTTATTATCTTGGTTGTAAACCATTTGTATATAATCCCACATAGAGTTAGTTATCTACTAAGGCTGTAGATTAAGAACAATAAGAGGGCCAATTGACCTTAAAATCCATGTCAGTACCCGATCATCTTTTATCCTCCATTCACCTAAATTGCTAGGATTAGTAGGAGCAGGATCACTACCATCTATATGACCCCATATATATTTTCCGGTGACAAGAAACAGAAATTAAAACTCCCAAGAAGAATGACTCTTTCCAGTATAAAGAACACAGAAGTATTCGTAGTGATGTGAATTCAGGCTTTTATATAGCTACAAAAACTAGAAATACAATGACTCAAAAAAAAAACTAGAATGACCAAGACCAAGAGTCGTAGGCGTTAAGAATAATTGTCAATGGATAGTCAACAAAAAAAAGAATTTCAAAAAGAAAACTCTATGAAACAAGACAACAAAGAGAAGGATCTAATACCACATAAAGATTTTGATGAATGCCTCTCAAAGTGAGAGTCTTTCTTCATATAGAAAGTATACACATTACCCATCCTTAAAGATCCATTATTCCTATCCCTAAAGATTAACTATTCAATCCTTCTAAATCATCCATTCAAATCCTTTTAAATCTGCTATGCTATCCCTCCATATCCGCTATTCTATCACAATATTATTCTCTATGATAACTTCAACAAATTTGTATAATTACGCTTATACTATACATGAATATATAAAATTATTCTCTATAAATTCATTATGCTAAAAAAACAAGGGTTTCACAATTAAGAGACAATTTATGGGGTGTGGGGATTGGTATTGATGTCAAGTAGGGGTTCACGCGCTTGCTCTATAACACTAGGCAATGGCTAGGTAATCTTCAATGACACTAATATTTGTTCAATCTCAAAACATAATATTATAGAATCTTCGTTTGGTATTATCTATGTAAATCACAAAACAACCCATTTCCTTATTAATATCTATCCTTGAAGCAGTTTTGGAAAATAGAATTAAATTATTATCTCTCTTTCAAGCAATCTACATAAATCAACCCTAAATTGCAAGCATTGATATATCTACCCACTTTAACTGGTCTCTTTCAAGTACCAAGTGAACATCAAAGCTAAGATTAAGTTGGCCATCTTAACCCATAAGTTAAACCCCATGCTAAACAACTCAAATCCATGAATGAACAAATATAAAGAAGAGCAAGGCACAAGACCTACTAAATTAAATCAACACCAAACCACATAATCACTCCCCTAGATTTGGTGTTTTAGGCAAACATCATAAAAAAGGAAATAAATTATACCCATGATGTTGTCTGCCATTAATGTGTTGATAATTAACAAGAATATTCGACACCCACTCAAATTTCAACCTTTAAATGTCTTTTATGAGAGTATTTTAAAATCAAAAAACTAAGAGAGGTACTAAAAAGTCTACTACTCAATATCAAAAAGTTAGATTAGGCAAAAGATACATTTTCTCACTCATTAGAACTATTTATACATTCCCTAAAATTTAACCCGAATGCCCCTCGCATCCCATTTGATGACATTAGTCAAACTTGTCCTGCTTGATCGGTGGATCGCCATTCCATCCTTGAACTCGCCACTTCACAGCTTCAGCCTTTAGGTGTTTGAGCCCGAATCAGTGAACTCGATTAAGTTCACCTTTCACGATCGGTGGCTTCCCGATTTCCACCCTGTTAGCCTAGTTTGACCTTTATCTTTGCTCAGTACTACGTCACTTTTGGCGAAGGAATTTGGGATCACCTTTTTACATTCGGTGCTTCACCTATGCATACTTTCTTTGCCAACATACCTTGGTATTTTCTCTTCAAAAACTGTTAACATTGGTAAGGTCTGAGCAATTAGGTGATCCATTTTTTTGTTAGGTGACTACCAGTTGGGAGTTTGTACTCCTTTCGATGTTATTGGCCTCTTATTCAAGTATTAATCATTTCCCTAACCCTTATAATTTATAGCTGCAAGACATCAAAATATTATCAGAATACGACATAAATAGGCATTGAATAAACTAATTGGTTAGCTAAAAGAGACCCAAATGAGTGAAAATCTACTATCATGATAGAGTCGACATGCACATAGGTCACTCTTGCTAGGTGGGTGGCATACACCCCTAGGAGTGGACTGATTGACTGGGATGCATTGACATATAAAGATCCTATTAAGAGTCGACACGCCTCTGGATCACTCTTGCTAGATGGGCGGCTTACGCCCCCGAGAGTAGACTGGCTGGCTAGGTGGCCTAGAACATTTCTACGTACCCTCTAGTTCACTCTTGCTAACTGGGCTGGGATTCGACTGGCTGGTTGGGTGGTCCCTTTCTGGGTGTTGTGGTTACTTTGGATGGCAACCCAACTTTCACTTTCTGGATTCTGATCTGTGGTACTTCTCTTTAGTAGACTTAGCTATTCTATGTACCTATCAGGCTTGTGGGAGTTCGCTTGAGTTTAATTTAATCTTGCACACTAGTGTACCTTCTAACATTATGGAGGTCCAACTATGTCTAATTTAGTTGTGCATAGATATAATTTTTGTATGCTCGTATGCTTTTCTTTAAATTCCACTTTGACCTCTATTTGTGTGTAGATTCAATCTTTTCATATTGTGTTTACCTTTCTTGCTTAGTCGGCCTATGATGCCTACAAAGTACCTTTGCTAGATATTCATGCTACATTCTGCATCTATTTTTGATGCAGGTCTTAGTGCCAGCTACTGTTGGTGATTTCTCATGCGATCAACATCCTTTCAGATTAGAGATAAGGGTGAGCACTTGGGGTTCTATACTTGCTGGTCTCCTTCTGTTTCTTACACAACTAGTCATTTGTTATTTGAGATAACTTTGCTTTTTGTCCAATTTTGGGACTTGTACTCTTATTTTTTATTGCTATCTACTTGCGACTTCCTGGTTTTGGGAGAGATCTTTCGTAAATATGTTTTATTTGCTTCCATTTCTATCTTGTTTTGTTGTTATAGTGTTGTTTCTTCTCATTTCTACCCTTACACTAATTACTTGTTGTTATAGGTTGCAATTTGGCTTACATACTGGTTGATTGTAGTAGGTGCCATCATGACTTGAAGAAACGGTTCGTGACAGTTCTTAAACTCATAAGTATCATGGAGTTTCTAATTGGTGTTTTAAAAATTGGAGCTACTGTTGGAGAAGACTTTACCAGCGATCGAGTTTTCTAATATAGTCAAATCTTTTCTATGTTATTAGGTCTCATTTTGGTATTCTTCAATCACCAATTTATATGATATTTTAGACAACAATTTAGATGGTTATAAAGTTCTTATGTGAATAAGTTAGTTTTTGGTTTGTTTCGTCTTTAAAATTTAATAAGTTTTTGTGTTTTTTAGACTAGTAAATTGATTGAAGACTTTTACTGAACTAATGAACAATATGAACGTAATGGATCAAAGAGAACACTCGTTCACTCATTAGTATTCTTTCAATTTTCCAACTCCATAACGATTGACACATTTAAATATTACACCTAAGCTAGCTCTCAGTGGGATGGTGGAATATTTGTAATATGAGTTTATAAAACATCTACTAACAATTAGTATTATTTTATACTGATTAGATTGTGGAATAAAAATATGTGCATTAGGTATGTAGATAGTAAAAAAAATATTATTTCAAAGAAATTAATAAATTAATGTATAACAATCTCTAAATTATTAATCACCGAATAACAATCCCTTCATTATTAATTTCCCTCATAAACTGTCAATGCATTACAATCTCTACATGAAAATATCTTTAGCATAGTGGACGTTGAGGTTGCAAACGTATGAAGAAATTGGTTAGTCAAGCAGGAAAATTGTCAATTTAAAATGAATTTTGCTTGTCAAAATAGATTTAATAAAAAAATGATATATTTTCCAATCCAACACAAAAATTTGTCTGATTGTGATGGGTTACATAAACATATGATAAACAATAGGCCATAACAACACTACCAGCACAACTCTTACCCTTAATAAATTTGTTTGTTTATTGTATTAATCAATGAAAGAGTTCCATTAATAAAACAAAGGCCAACTTGTCATATACAAGAGTTATACCAAAAAATGATGAACCTACAAACAAAAATACAATGGGTCCTCTAATAGGGTGTTTAAAAATAATAATCAATAGAGTGTATTTGTAATGTCTGCATAAATTATGCTAATATTATTTTATGAGGCGTTTGTTTTTTTTGTATTAAAAATAAAATGCATTCCAGAATAACACTCCCTATTTTTTTCTTTAACAACCTCAACCTACAACTTAATTGCAAGCTTCTGCTCCTCCATATATTTATCTAGACGTATTTGTGAGTTAGGGTGTATAGTTTTATACATTAGTATTCACTTTTTTTTGGCTCGTTCAATCTTCGTATTTTTTAATGGATATATTTCAATGCGTCAAACCAATTACAATTGCCCTAAGTATAATCATGTTGGAAATCCTCTACTTTCACTTTTTAAAAATTTGCCATTATGTTTTCTATACTTGTGGAACCATAGGAAAATGGTTTTAGTTTATCAATAGAATACCTTGTTCCATAATGTGTATAAACTTGCGACCTGAACCAAAGTAGATGTTGGAGTAATGGTCTTTACACCAAGTGGAAAACCATTTTCCTATTGTTCCACAATTATCAAAGAAATAATTAATAAAATTTTCAAAATGAAACAAGAGTATCACCAACGTAAGTAGGCTGAAGGAAAATCAAATGGCTTAGAGGATTTTGAAGATCGCCATAAAATTTTTCCAAAAACTAAGCAAGAAAGAATAAAATAGAATACTAATGTTTATGATTATGCATCATTGCTCAGAAATACCTCCACGTAAACACTTAGAGGAACAAAAGTTTACAATGAAGTTGCGGGTGGAGAAACTTAATAAAGAAAAAGAAAGTGTTATATAACCGAGCATCTCAAGTTCATAATTATCATGGATTACATAAAAATATGTAAACAGTGCTTCATAACACAAACTGACCTACTTATACCATTATTTTTTATTTATTATTATTTTTTTAATCAAGCAATGAGTTCCATTAATAAAAGAAATCTCAACTTTCTGTACACAAGAGTTATACCAAAAAAGGAGGAGCCTACAAATATAATATAATGGATGGTTTGATAGGGTGTATAAGAATAATAATGAATATAGTGTATTAGTAATGACTATATAAGTTATGCTAATATTAATTTTTATGAAATGTTTTGTTTTGTCTATTAAAAATAAAATGCATTCAATAATTTCCATAAAAAAAACATTTGTTTTCAATAATAACCTCCACACTCTTTAAACTTAAAAAAAATGAGAAATGTTTGAGTGGGATTTGAGGAGTGGTTATGTCATTAATCAATCTTATTCATGTGTTGAAACCCTTTGTATAAATAAAATGATAATCAGCTAGTCACCTCTAGAAGCATTTCGAAACAATGACTCGTAACTATGAGATTATATTATATATGATGCAAAAAAAACTCATCCCTGAGTATCCCAGGTTCTGTGTGTTCTCCACATAACTACATAGGAAATATTTTATTAATAAACAATAAAATATATAATGTCAACAGTAAGTGAAAACTTCAAAATTAGTTTAACATAGAAAACAGAAGGAGTCTGGCATGTTGAACAAGCACAAAGAAAATAGCCAAACATTTAAACAACTTACTTCACAATTTCAAACATCCTAAACAATGATCATACAGTAGACATAGAACAACTTCAGAACTTCTTTTTGCTTTTCTGATGGTTCCCTGTCACTATCATTGTCATCCTTATGAAAATTATATCGAGATTTGCACGTATCCTACAAGGTCATATCTAGCACTTTTCTAACACTGATAACAAAGTTACATTAAGGAATCATCATATGCACACCTTCAAAATTAGTGAAATATATAAAATGTACAAATAGCAGCTTTCACAGTTATAGGAGTTGGATCAACATTCAAATTTGAGATCCCATCATAGTCTCTTGCACAAAGTTGGAATACCTCCCCAGATTTTCCATAATTTTGATGAGTATAATCACAAATATCTGCGAAGCCCACCCCATCAAATTTTAAATATTACAACTTTTTTTGTTAAACAATTGGTTTTTGGGCAAACATGAACATAGAATAGAAATCTACTCGTAGGTGGCTTTCTTGTGCATTATAAATAGATTTTGGTTAATAATGGTAACTTTCCTAATAATGAGTAATATTAATATTTACTAAGGGGCCGTTTGGAATAGTGTGTAAGAAAAATGCTAAAAAGGTGTATTAGTAATGCCTGCATTAACTATATATAGATTATTTTTTATGTAATGTATTAGAAGTTCTTGCATAAAAATATTTATTTAAAAGATATTCTTCACACTTATTGTAACAACCCGAGTCTACACCCTAGACGTGACCGGCACTCGAGAACCATTGCAGGTTCCAAGTGAACCCTCATCCTGACTGACGACAAGCGGAAGACTAACTCAATTATACATAAGCTTAAAACTAAATTAAATCCATTGAACTCGACTATTCAACTTTAAAAACTCTAAACAATACTAAAGATATACATACTCAGAGTTTATAAAACAACTCAAAAGAGATTGAATACGAACAACTCCTCAACTTTGTCTATCTATGAAGCCTCTACTATTACAGAAGGATACCGGGACAAGACCTACAACATCTCAAACCTACTAAATGTAAGGTAAAGGTGATGTCCTCCAGAATGTAAGAACGCTCACCAAAGCTGACTGGACTATCACATGACCAAAATGAAATACCTGTTGATGATCTTGAATACATGTATCTGCATCATGAAAGGATTCAGGCCAAATGGTGTCAGTACATGGAATGTACGAGCATGTAAGGGGAAATCTGCAACATAAGTATAAGCTCAAACTGATAATAAGGAAGACACATCACATCGTCTCAACTCAATTTGACTCAAGAATACTCAACTCGACTAAGAAATACTTAACTAACCTCAAGGATACACAACTCAACTCAGAATACTCAACTTAACTCAAGATACTGACTCAACTGAGAATACTCAAGTCATAATGAAAGCAATAATAAATGATGCTATATACATTATAATTTTAAAACAGTAGATAATAACTCAAATTTTTACGAAAATACAATAATAAACTCTTTATTTTTATTTGGAAAACTCTCTAACTATCAACTATCACTATGAGCAATGTGATGATACAACGTCTCGCCCATGCTGCCAGAACTGTCCTATACCTTGCCGGAATATAGGACATCCTCAACTAAGTGGATCCACTAAGATATGATTAAAAAGCAATAAGGAATCATCTAAAAAGTATGACCCTTTCTACCCACCTTGGCGTACATGGTTTATGAGGACTTGAGTTGTCTGAACTCATCCCCATATAGGTGCTCAATACTACTCCAAATAATATAACTCATGCTCATGTGTTTAAAAACATTTTCTCATCCTCAAACTTTGAGATTATTACTCAAAAGGTTCTCTTAAAAGAGATAGTGTTCAAAATTTCTCATGAACTCATTTGGAAATCGAAGTTTTTTCTCATTTTAAATGTAAAAACATTTACTCTTGGGAATACTTAGTCCCCTTATACTGATTTTAAAAAATGAAAGTCGACTCTCCTCATCCTCATAGTTATTTACTCAAGTCTTAAATAAATTATATATAATTGTAAAAGACTTCTCAAATAGGGTTCATGCCGAATTATGGAAGTGAATGGCTGAATTCAAGGGTTTCAATAACCATATATAGAACTCAATACTCTAAATTCAATAACTAAAGAACTCAAGGACTCAATGATACTACTCATCTAAAAAATGCTCGACTTATAGGGTTCATGCGGAATTATGGGCATGAACGACTCAACTCAAAAACCTTCATGTATAACATATGGTAGTCCCATAATTAGGAATATAATATCAAAATGGTTAGGGACTCAATACTCAAGAATAAGAACTCGAAGAAACTACTCCTCTCAAAGATACTCAATTTATGGAGTTCATGCGGAATTATGGGCATCAACGACTCGACTCAAGGATCTCCATGATAATGTAGACTCATTAATACACTCTTCTAATTCTCATGCTTACTTACACTAGTTTTGAAACAAATTATAAGTAATTGTAGAAGAATTCTCAAAAGGACTTTCTCCCACTTTACTCTTAACTCTACCTCGAATTTGAAGTATGAATTCAAGGATTATGATTATGATATAGGATCTCTCAATGATTAAATGAAGTTTAGATTGTTGATAATAAGAAACGAGTGAAGACACAAACAGGAGGTCACTGGCGCTACAGATGATGAATTAAATTTGTAGTCGCAAAATAATTTTTTAGGCAGAGGACTTTGTATCCTCTCTGCAATGTGGAGATGGAGTGACTATCTGAAAACTGAATATCTTAAGGGTCTCCGCGACGTCGACCTGGGCGCGATTATTTTCCAGATCTTTTCTTCCTCTCCCAACTCGATTCAATTCATACCCTATGCAATTTTATGGTCCCAATTCACGAATTTTCATAAACCCAAAACATTTTCAATGAAACCCACACAAAACTCATTAAGAATAACACTCATTCGCAAAACTCTCACCTCAAGAACTCAACAAGAGTCTATTAATATAGAGTGAAGCTAAACCTCAAGAATTCTTCAAGAATCTCAATCAATCAACTTTAAAAAGAATTCATGGATGAAATTTTACATGATTGGTGTGAGGGAGAACAAACCTAACACTATGAAAGTTTACACATGTGGAAGAACAATCTTCTTGAAGAAACTTGATGGAATATCTTGGAAGATGAACCCTATCCGTAGCATTTCTTGAATTTCTTGAGCGTAGAATTTTAGGAGTGAATGAGAGGGTTTGATTTATGAAAATTAATTTTTCTGCAAGCTTTTGGGGTACTTTAGATAACCTCCTAAGGGGTTTTAGGACTAAAATATCCTTAAAGAAATAAATAAAATGAGCTGGGAGACAGAATAATTTTCGAGCAGGCAGTGAGGTATGAGTGTCATTAGTAAATCAGCCATAACTTTTTGCTCAGGGCTTAGATTTTAGCAAAAATTGTGGCGTTGGAAAGAGGAATTGAAGACCTTTAATTTGATAGTTCATGGGCCACCTAAATATTTATGTGCTAAAAGATATGTTCATTTGAAGTTGATCCAAAACTTAAGAAAATGATGGGTGACTTGAACGAATATATATCCAGTTATTTATGAAACTCGAGGTGCTACGACTAGTGACCTTAACACCTAAGAAAGTGTAAAATCACTTGGAAAAGTTCCGTTCACAATGTAGAAGGGTTCGAGTCTTAGCTCAAAAAAATTCGGGGTGTTACAATTATGATGGAAAAGATGTAAACCATATTTTGAGGGGCAATGAGGTCTTTATAGGGGTGGAGAATCAAACCCCAACCAATACAACCCTCCCAACCCATTTAAGACTGACCCGCCCTTTCATTAGCTCAACCTATTTCAACCCATTAAAAAATGGGTAGATATGTTACCCAAATGAGCACATGAAAAATCTTGTCAAAATTTTCTTAAATTTTTTTTGTCAATTGGATATGTTGTAATATATCCATAAAAGAGAAAAATATAAATTGATTAGGTATTGAAATAGTTTAGAAGAACAAAAAAACAATTAAGCTTAGTAAAAATTGGGTTGGATTGGGTCTTGACCCATAATGTAACACATTACCTAACCCATTTTGGCCTCAAAAAATTTGGGTTGGGTTGGGTCTATAACTGATTGTTGTTCTAACCCATTATTACTCATCCAAATTTGACCGACCTATCTAATTACCACCCCTAGGTCTTTAAGCATGTATTAAAATCCCTTGTATTACTAATACCTAGAAATCCATGGTATTAGTAAGACACATCTTAGTACACAATTGAGTGTGTAACTAATGTTTGCATTAGTTCTACATAGCATGTAAAAATGTACCAAACAAGGTTTTACTAATACATAAACTTAATGCATTCATTATTTTTGTTATAGACTTTACCAAACCCCTAAGTGCAATTTTTATTTAGGAGTTAACTCTTGAACGCGAATGACGGAATTTTTGTGAATGCAGCAATGTAAAACTCATGCTTTAACATTTAACTTTGAGCTCTAAACTTCCTTCCTTTTAGTTTCTTTGTGCTTAAATTTTCATTTTGAAGAATATGTCATTATACTGTCTAACCATTTTCCTATTGATCGTTGCCAATTCATGTCCTTCTACTTGGACTTTCTGGTAGTGAATTTCTATCCCATTTATGAATAGAACAATAGTTCTTGTATGAAATGGGGCATCCAACATTAATATCCAACTTTGGAACTAAGCCTTACATGAATTTAACATTACTGGGCAAATAATTGTCGATATTAGATAAAGGAAATCTTAAAGATACATACTGAAAGTAATATAGGTGATGTAAAATGGGAAGTGATCAATTCAACAACATACATAATGAAATCTCACTTAGTGGGGTCCAGTTTAACAACTTTAATAAAGCTAATCAAAGCTAAAAAGTAAAATTAAATATCATTACTTTAAGAAGGAATCATAAGGACTAGGAAGTGAATGACCTCCTCCATATCTTTGTTTCACTAGAGGGCACAACATAGTTGTTGCCCCAAATAGGAAGAAGGGTGATTACAGTGTGAAAGAATGCTAAAAGTTGGGATGTTTTATGATTGATATTCTTGGAGATTTTACCAAAGGAGGATGAGGGGGGATGTAATATAATATCATAATGATTTATTGAGGTATAGTGTACATGTTTTTTCTTGAGTCACATTTGGAGAAAATGTACACATAACAAAAAATTAACATTATATATGTAAATAAATGTAAAACACAGTTGTTTTCATTTGGCTTTAGGTTCAATTTAGCTATATTACTTTTTTATATAAGTGGAATAATGAGTGGAAGATGGTTTTCTTGGATCCATCACATTTACTTTGTTCAATAAAAGATTTTAACTGACTTATCAATCTAGATAACACAAAGCATCATTGAACCTAGAGATGAAAAAACGTAAAAATTGACTAAATAACAAAAGAACTTCATAACCTATAATTTTATGGGAAAAAAACTTGTATTAATTGATGACTGAGGACTAACAACAACTTTAGTAATAACAAAGATGATATTTGACCACATTAGAATATTCAATAATTGCAATCAAGGGTAATGAAGTCTAAAAAGTAATAATAAATGCAACTTCTTTCGGAAGAAATCATCAAGACTACGAAGTCAATTAGCTCCTCCATCTCTTTGTTTCATTAGAGGGTACAACTTGGATGCTGCCCCAGATAAGAAGATGGGTGATTACACTGTGAAAGAATGATACAAACAAGGATGGTGTGTAAATGGTGTGCTTAAGGACCAGCCCCAGAAACATGTTAGGAGAACTAGAAAAACTCATAGAGTTAATTGTTTTACCTAGAACCCTAAAAATTTGCATGTCTGATCCTAGATTAACTAAAAAAGAGAGGCATTATTCTTATCAACGGATTCTACCTATGCGAAAAAACCAATGAAAAAGCGAATCACCTCTTTTTGTACTACCCACTAACAACTAATGTTTGGTAGTTCTTCCTTTCAATGCTTTGTCTCAAATAGGTGTAATGACCCTCAAGGTCATTTATGTGTTAATGCCTTCTATTAGTCATTAAGAGCGTTCCTGTAGCGACCACAAATTGTTTATTATTTTCTGGGACTAACAATAGGGTCACTTGGTTGTACATTTGGTTTTTATGCAAATTTCTGTGTTTCAGAACTTTTGAACCTTGAACGATTCATTTCGATCAAAAGTTCGGGATGATGACCTTGTAATCTAATTCAAACAGTCCCATCAGCTCCAAAAGGGTTATTTTAGGAGGGTGGCATGGTCGGTACGACTCTCGAGACTTTAAGCGTGAGTTTATGCAATTAGTATGTTAACTTTTAAGTATTAGACTAAGTTTGCCCTTGATCAACATTCTTGTTGCACATTCCCAAAAGAGAATATCTACAATGCGGTTAGCTCTGGAATGTACAATTTAGTCAAGAATGATCCTTCGTGTAGATTTCGAGGCTCTCGATCTAATTTTGAGGCACATTGTGGATTTTAGCTTTAAAATGGAGTTTGGGTGTGGGACCCACTTTTGTCAAGACGAACTCATATGTTGTTTCTACAGCTTTATTTAGTCCAGAATATCAAATTTGGTGGGTTAATATATCGTGTTTGTGTGCACAGGGTTCCGAATGAATTCCAAATACCCCGTACCCCGTCGCAGAGTAAAGAGTTGCCAAAACAAGCTGATAAGCATCAACTTGTGCAAGCCAAAATGTCCTGCGCATTCTGGGTCTTAGGTAATTTTCATGAAGGCCAGGAAGCCTAGTTTGCGCGTTCGCGGGGCCTGCATTTGCGTGATCCCTTGCCACATTCATGATGACACGGTCCTCTTCCATCCACGATCGAGGGGACCTTGAAGCATTTTATTATTACTATAGCTTCATGGAGCTATGTTCTAAAGCTGCTAGTTTTTTCTCCATTACTATCTTGCATTTGCTTCATACCTTTGTAATGCAATTTACTTGCTTTACCCCAGAAGGAGGGGGTATGCAACTAATTAGATGTGTAAAATCATATTCTAAAGTTTAATTGAGATAGAGTTGTACATACTTTTTTCTTAATCATAGTAGGAGAGAATTTACACGTAAAAGAAATTAACATTATATATGTAAATAAACTTAAAGACATAGTTGTTCTTCATCTGTCTTTAGATTCAATCTGTTTGTATAACTTTGCAATCGAACTGTCTTATTGAGTACATGAGGGTTTTCTTTGAACCATCATTTTCACATAGTCTTATATAAGATTTGAATTGATTTGTAATTAAGGTTACACAAAATTGGAGCTAGAAAAGGAATAAATCGAATTTGGGAAAGTACCCTATAAGGTTAATGTAATTGAGTGAAGTTTATTTTATTTTATACAAGAAAGGAACCCCATTTGTGTTTGTGATCTCGATAAAAAATTGTACTCTATTTCATTACATGTGTGGATCTTGCTGAAAAAGTAGGCTCAATTTCTCTTGAAATCCTTAATTTGCCAGTAAAGTCAATAGATATTAGAAAAAAACTTGTATTACAGAGATTCCATCATCTTGTAGAGAACTAGCCTATATTTAAATGCGCCGCCCTCATTGAAAATAAAAAATATTAATGTGTGCATAAGGAATTTTTTTGATCATTCACTAGGTCAATAAAAGACCTCAATCGACTTACGAATCAAGACTACACAAAACTTCATGAAAGACAAAAGATAAAAAAAACAAAATTCTGACGATATAATATAAGAATTTCATATCCTACAATTTTTTTATTTAAAACGTTATATAATGGGATGACTGAATACTAACAACAAGTAACTTAATAACAATGCCGAGAAATGACAATATTAGAAGTTTCAACCATGGGTAAAGTTTCCTCCATGCATAGATCCAAATTGAAGAACTACAACTCAATGATAATTATGAGTTCAAGAACTTTCCTCCTCGTCTGGCTCATGGACAACATTTAAATCATTCTGGAGATGCTAGGCAATAATAACACTTCTTTTTTTTTCTAACTTTCTCCATTTGCAACTTCACTATCAAACATCTGCTCCAATATGTGTTTATCTAATGGTATTTGTGAGCCAAGTTGCATTATCTTATATAGTTGTATTCATATTTTTAATTCTCGTTCAATGCTTGAAATTCTTTACAAAGATCTTCAAAAGCATCAAAGACATTCGATCTTTTCTCAACATATTTACGGTAGTGATCTTCTAGTTTCACTAAAAAAATTGTCTATTTTTTTTTGTTTACTTGTAAATAGAAACTTGGTTTTGTGAAGAAATTATAACACCAACATATACTTTAATCCAAGTTGAAGGCTTATATGCATACTAAAACAAAGTTTTTCCTTTTCGAGATACTAACGGTACTTGCGTTCTGAGACTGAATCAACTTTATTTCAATATTTTGCTAATTGGTCATGTTTTCCATATATTTTGTTTTCTTCTTTAATTATTTTCTTTTGAAATGGAAAACATGACCAAAAAGTGTAACCAAAAGATTGAAATGAAGTTGATTGAGTTTGAGAAAGCATGCACTGTTGTTTCTCAAAAAGAAAAATAGTTTGTCCCAACAAGCAGATAAGTTTGCAACTTGAACCGGAGTAGATGTTGGTGTTACACTATTTTCATTAAGCGGAAAATCTTGTTCTAATTATTCCACAAGTATAGAAAAATAATTGAATTTTTTTTATGCGACACTAGATGATCGTCAACGTGATCATGCTGATGTCAAATCAAATGTCTTTGAGGCATTTGAAGAGCTCTGTAAAGAATTACAAGCACTGAACAAGAAAGAAAAAAATGAATACTATTGTTTATGATTATGCATTCTGGCTCAGAACTACCTCAAGATTAACACATGGAGGAGCAGAAGTTGATAATGAAGTTTCGGATGGAGAAGCATAAAAAAACTAGAAGTGTTGTTACGGCCAATCATATCAAGTTGTATTTAAAGGTTTCCCCTGAGACACGAGGATGATAATTCTTGAACTCATAATTATCATGGAGTTTATAATTGGAGTTCTTGAAATTAGTGTTATGCTTGGAGAAGACTTTACCAGCGATTGAGTTTTTTAATGTGGTCAATTCTTGTCTATGTTATTAAGTCACCTGTTGTTAGTCTTCCGTCAGCCGTTTATAAAAGGTTTTAGACAACAAAATAGAAGGTTATGGAGCTCCTATGATATTAAGTCAATCATTTTTCTTTGTTGCATCTTTAATCGTTGATGTTGCTTTGAGTTGTCTAGATTTATAAATTAATTAGAGCCATTTACCAAACTAGTGAATAATGTGAATGTGATGGATCAAAGAAAACACTTGTGCACGGATTAGTCTTCTTTCAAGGTTCCATCTTTAGGGAGGTTGGCGCATATACATTTTACACAAAGGCTAGCTGTATGTGAGATAGAAGAATCTTTGGTAATAAGAGTTCATAAAACATCCATTAGCTATTAGTATTATTTTATGTAGAATAGAATGTTGAATAAGAATATATGAATTAGCAATGCAAATAGGAGTTATTTAAAGACAAAAATGTTCTTTCAAAGTAATTAGTTCATGTATAACAATATCTAAACTGTTAATCACCGAATAACAATCGACTCATTATTAATTTACCTTTTAAAAATCCATGCATTACAATCTCCACAAAATATCTCTTCCATAGTGGACCTTGAGATTGCAAATGTGTAAAACTACTGGTCAGCTAGGGAGGCAAATTGTAAGTTTGGACTGGATTTGAAAGGTCAAAATGGGTTCAATCAATAAATGAGTCGTTGTCCAACCCAAACCAAATATTGTTGGACTGAGATAAGTTTGATCAAAGTATGCTTAAAATGGGTCATAGCACAACCCGCCCAACTCTTACAAAGATTTAGATTGTTTGTTTATTTTTTTCTCAAGTAAAAAGTTTTCATGAAAAAACAAGGTTAACAAGCCATATACAAGATGTATACCAAAAAATGAGAAACCTACAAACAAAATTAAAGTGTGAAGTAATGCTTGCATTAGTTCTGCTAAGATTATTTTTTAATGTGTTTGGTTTGTTGTATTAAAAATAAAATGCATTCCGTAACTTCCATAAAAAAGTGCTTGTCTAAAAAATACTTACAGACTCTTTAGCTTGGGAAAATGTTTGGGGGAGCGGGGGGGGGGGGGGGGTTTTTGGGAGTAT
>JAJOOE010008731.1:0-35191 GCA_036250405.1 Solanum raphanifolium | reverse complement strand
AAAGAAAGTTTTAAATTCATTATGTTTTTAGTGTTATGCGATGAATGAATGCTAAGAGGCTTGTATTAGACCTCTTCGAGGTCGAGTACGCCGGTTACGACTAGGGGGTGCTCCCGGGTCGTGACATGAATAAACCTAGAATTTGCCTCGTTAGTCTGATTGATTTAGAAAGTTGTCCTTTTGAGATGCTCTTAGGCAACTTTAAAGAGTGTGAGCCAAATTTAACATATACAGTTTTTGTGGCATACCCGTGAACGTGTGAAACTCTTTCAAACACCGTCTGAGCCTTACCTTTCTTTGGAAGAACATTGATGAACCGTAGACCTTACTTGACCCACTACCTATAATCCTCTTGAATTGTGATTTAGCAAATAGCCAACTTAGGCCAAAAGCCTAAGTTGGGGGTGTGGTGAAAAGGTAAAGGAGAAGTTAAGAAGTGCAGGAAAAATCTCCCTTAACCCATGGTGTTGAATAATAATGGAACCCCTACAACAACAAAATTGTGGATAAAGTACAAAAGAAATCAGGTTTCCAAGCAATCCATGGAGGTGAATAAAAAGATGACTTAGAAGCACTAGAAAAAGAATTGATAAAGAACAAGAATGGAATGCCTTGAGAATACCACATCTCACGAGGAAAAATTCATTGAGCCTAAATGACCATACCTTTGTACTCATCCCCATTACAAGCCTTAGAAAGACCTTTTTTCTCTTGAATGAGCCTGACCGAAGATCGATCGGAAAATAGGGCAAGCCTATGGGTGAAAACATGCATTGTGTTCCTCTTTTTGAGTGTGAGCGCTACATTTGATTCCTGATCTTGAATTGATTAACCTCTGTGTGTGAATATGGAATCATTCTTTATGTGAGGGCATTTAGATACTTTTGTTGAGCTTAAACTTACAGAAGTAGCAAGTATTGCGAGCATGAGAATCTTTGGTAATGGTGTGTCACAACTTGAATCTTTGAGTACACAATTGATCCTTGTATAAGTAAATTGAGTCTTGTTGTGTGCATTCATGATTGAGTCTTGTTGTGTGCATTCATGATTGAGTCTTGTGTAGAACTGTTTGAGACACCCTTTCTGAATGGCTTAACTCAAGTTTCCTTGAGGACAAGCAAATGTTTAAGTTGGGGGTGTTGATGAGTCCACAAATTGGACTCATTTAGGGCTTTATTTTGATAGAAATAGTGTCCTGAAATGCTTATTTTGTCTCAATATCTGATGGAAAAACTTAGGTTTTAGGTATTTGAAGTTTTTTTGGAAGCATGGACACTTAGGCACAAAAAGGAACAAAAAGCCTAAAAGAACAAAGAAGCTGAAGGGACAGATTCCTCCCTTTATTCTAGTATGCGAAGCCCTGAAGGAAGAGAATCAAAAAGGCGATGAAAGGAGTAGTCGGCGCTTCCCCGAAAAGTTCCGCGTAGCAGTACTATACTGCCTAATGGTCTAGAACGTGAAGATGTTGAAGGCAAGGACGAAACGGCGAAGTGACAGAAGAAGGGAGAGTCGCCAAGTCATTCGGCGGCCTGGACTAACCTCGCCGAGCTATCCGCCAACACTAATTTCTGAAGTCTATAAATACTAAATTCTTTATTAATTTTAGGAAGTCGAACCATTATTATAATTTTCAAAATAGAATAGTACCTTTTTATATATTTTCTCTCAAATTTGGAGAGGTTTTTTTATTTGATAGACTTGAAGAAAGAAGGATTTCATCTTCCTCAAGTTAGAAGTGGGTCTTCTCCATTCTTCTTCCTTTGCTTAAATCAAGGTTTAATTCCTTATACCCATTTGATTTTAGTATCATTTTAGGTGTATTTTTTAATTTCTTTCTGTGTGGCTAAAAACCCCATTTTTGCGGTGTGATTTAGAAAATATGTGTTGATATTGTTGTTGGGTCTTGCTTGCTGATAGGTTAGATGTATTTTAATGGTGATTTCACCTTGTGGTTGTGGTTTAATTTAATGGGTTTGTAGTTGCAAATACAAAACCACCCATGTGTTTTCATCTTGCCCGAGAAGGAGGTCGCAAAATGAAGACCACTAGACATATGGCCTAAGGAGTGGGCTGACATGAGGTTCAAACCGAGAGGGTGAGCCCTAGTCCTATATCATAACACTCAGCTCGAGAGAATGAGTGGGGTACGACGTAGGCAAGTCTTTAAGCGGCAAATGGGTGTCCGAGAGGACTGCATTTGAAACAGGGTAAGTTCCTCGAGAGGGAACTTATTTCTATCTAAAGCTTTGCCTAGTCAGTATTATCTTGGAAATTTCTTATCGAAAGTATGTATCCAACGATTTATCTCAAATTTTATTGCGGTCACACCCCAAGAACTTTTCCCCATACTAGATTTTCTTGTTATTTTTTGTTATTTTACTACTTGCGACGAAATTCCCAATTGATATTTGACAGTTTTGTGTAACCCCCTTTAATTTTCTATGTTTTTACTCGTTAATGTCTTTAGCTATGACTAGTTAGAACTAAATTTTATTTGTCTATTAATTCTCAAAACCAATCCCTTGGGACACGACCCCAACCTTTAGTTGGGTTACTATATTATCAACGATCGTAAACACTCGTACCGTAGGATAGTGTCGTTGGTTACGATAAGCATCAGCGCTAATGGGTTGATTTATTTCTTACCTTAAGGTCAGAATGATGATCTCTAAGGGGTATCTATATCATCTAGTTTGGGTTAAGTATTCAAGCTCCGAAACCCCAACTCTTTAGTCACTTCCTGTAGTTAATGAGCTTCCAGAAGATCTTCCAGAGTTCCTCCCAAAGGGGAAATCGACTGCGGAAATGATCTCCTTCGAGATACCCAACCTATTTCTATTCCTCCTTACAGAATGGCTCAAGCTGAGCTTAAGTAATTGAAAGAGCAGTTGAAAAACGTTCTAGAGAAGGGCTTCATCTGACCCGATATTTCCCCATTGGGTGCGTTGTTCGTCAAAAATAAAGATGGTTCTCTCAGAATGTGCATTGACTATACGAAGTTGAACAAAGTCACAATCAAGAATAAGTACCCTATTCCCAGGATTGATGACTTGTTCAACCAACTTTAGGGTGCTAGTTATTTCTCAAAGATAGACCTCAAATTCGGTTATCACCAGCCCAGAGTTAGAGATAGTGACATCCCTAAAACAGCCTTCAGAACTAGGTATGGTCATTATGAATTTGTAGGTATGTCATTTTGACTAACCAATGCTCCTGCATCTTTCATTACTTTGATGAACAAAGTGTTCAAGCAGTATTTAGACTTGTTCGTTATCGTCTTTATTTATGATATCCTCATTTACTCTTGGAATGAGGAAGAACACGAGACTCATTTGAGGGTTGTCCTGCAAACTCTCAAGGATTGCCAGTTATTTGCTAAGTTCAGTAAGTGTGAGTTTTGGTTCCAATATGTTGCTTTGCTTGGGCATATTGTGCCTACCGAAGGGATCCGAGTGGATTCTCAGAAAATAGAAGCAGTGAAACAATGGCACAAACCTACCTCTTCTTCATATATCAAAAGGTTCTTGGGTTTGGCTGATTATTACAGAAGGTTCATGGAAGGATTTTCATCCATAGATTCTCCATTGACTAAGTTGACTAAAAAAAAGGTTAGATGATTGTGAGAAAACCTTCGCAGAACTGAAAACTAGGTTGACTACAACTCCTCTTTTGACTCTACCAAAGGGTTCAGACGGTTATGTGACCTATTGTGATGCATCCAGAGTCGGCTTAGGTTGTGCATTGATGTAGAAAGGTAAGGTTATAACTTTTGCTTCTGGACAGCTTAGACTTGCAGAAGTAGTGTTTGCACTTGAGATTTGGAGACATTACTTGTATGGTGTTCACGTAGATGTGTTCACATACCATAAGAGCCACCAGTATGTGTTCTCCGAAAAAGAGTTGAATATTCTCCAGAGGATGTTGCTTGAGTTCCTCAAGGATTATAATATGAGTATGCATTACCATCCTGGTAAGGCCAATGTAGTAGTAGATGCCCTTAGTAGACTATCTATGGGTAGTGTAGCACACGTTGAGGAAGAAAGAAAGGAACTAGCAAAAGATGTTCATAGGCTTGCTCGCTTAGAAGTTTGCCTAATGAGCATATCAGATAGTGGTGTAAAAGTTCAGAGTGGGTCGGAATCTTCATTGGTAGCGGAGGCTAAGGAAAGGCAAGACAGTGATCCTATATTACTTCAACTAAAGGGTGCAGTCCATCAGTAGAGAGTTGAGATTTTCTCCCAAGGGGGAGATGGTGTGCTTCTCTACCAGGGTCGATTATGTGTTCCTATGGTGGGTGAGTTGAGACTGCAGATTCTTACAGAAGCCCATAACTCCAGGTTTTCTATTCATCCAGGCACCACTAGGATGTACCGTGATCTGCGGGAAGTCCTTATAATAGATTTTGTAGCTAATTGCCCAAATTTTCAACAGGTGAAGGTAGAACATCAGAAACCAGGAGGTATGACTCAAGATATTAACATTCCTACGTGGAGGTGGGAAGTGATAAACATGGACTTCATTACAAGTTTACCTTGTACTCGCAGACAACATGACTCCATTTGGGTGATAGTAGACAGAGTTACTAAATCCACACAATTTTTGGGTGTTAAGACTATAGATTCCCGCAAATCATAGTACATCTTAGTGGCACCAGGATGAATAGAATACCTGAGTTATGGGATTCTGTTAGGATCTGCTGTCTCAACTCACCAACCTTAGTAACATATAAATGACCCTGGTAGTGAAGCACACCATCTACCCCTTGGGAGAAAACCTCAACTTTTTGCTGATGAACTTCACCCTCCAATTGAAGCAATATAGGATCACTTTCTTGTTTTTTGTTAACCTCCTCTATCAATGAAGATTATGACCCATTCTGAACTTTTAAACCACCATCTGATATGCTCATAAGGCAAACTCCTAGGCAAGAAAGCTGGTGAACATCCTACCCTAATTTCTTCATTTCTTCCTCAACATGTGCTACACTACCATTAGATAGTCTGCTAAGAGTATCAACTACTACATTGGCCTTACCAGGATAGTAAAGCATATTCAGATCATAATCATTGAGGAACTCAAGCCATCTCCTCTTGTAAAGATTCAACTCTTCCTGGGTGAACACATACTGAAGGCTTTTATGGTTTGTGAACACATTTACGTGAACACTATACAAGTAATATCTTAAAATCTTTAGGGAAAATACCACTACTGCAAGCTCGAGGTCATGAGTTGGATAGTTCTTCTCATGCACCTTAACCTGTCTAGAAGCATAAGCTATAACCTTACCTTGCTGTATCAACAAACAACCTACACCAAATATGGATGCATCACAATCGATCACATAACCATCTGAACCTTCTGGTAGAGTAAAAAACAAGAGTTATAGTCAACCTAGTTTTGAGTTTTGAGAAGCTCTTCTCACAATCACCTCACCACTGAAACTTACAGAGTCAACTTAGTCAATGGAGAAGCTATGGATGAAAATCCTTCCATGAACCTTCTATAATGACTGGCTAAACCTAAGAAACTTCTGATATTTGTAGGAGAGGTAGGTCTGGGCCATTACTTCTCTGTCTCTATTTTTTGAGAATCCACTCGAATCCCTTCGCTAGACACAATATGCCCAAGGAAAGCAACTGATTGCAACCAAAACTCACATTTGCTAAACTTAGCGAATAACTGGCGATCTTTGAGGGTTTGCAGGACATCCTCGAATGAGTCACATGTTCTTCCTCATTTCTATAGTAAATAAGGATATCATCAATAAAGACGATAACGAACAAGTCCAAATACTGCTTGAACACTCTGTTCATCAAATCCATGAAAGCTGCAAGAGCATTGGTTAGTCCAAATGACATGACTACAAATTCATAATGACTATACCGAGTTCTGAAGGTTGTTTTCGGAATAACACTATCTTTGACTCTAAGCTAATGATAACCGGATCTAAGGTCTATCTTCAAAAAATGACTAGCATCCTGAAGTTGGTCGAACAACTCTTCAATCATGGGAATAGCGTACTTATTCTTTAATGTGACTTTGTTCAACAGACGGTAGTCAATGCACATCTTCAGAGAACCATCTCTTTTTCACTAACAACACTAGTGCACCCAATAGGGAAATACTGGTTAGGTGAAGCCCTTATCTAGAATGTTTTTCAACTGCTCTTTCAATTTTTAAGTTCAGCTGGAGCCATTCTATAAGAAGGAAAAGAAATAGGCTGGGTATCTAGAAAGAGATCTTCTAGAAACAAGTATGAGAACTCATTAACTACTGGAACTGACTCAAGAGTTGGGGTTTTGGAGTTTGAATCCTTAACCAAAACTAGATGATAGAGATACCCTTTAGAGATCATCTTTCTTGCCTTAAGATTGGAAATGACTCGACCCATAGGCACTGAGCTACTACCCTTCTATTGAGTGAACCAAATGTGAGCTACATCCTTGAGTTGGTAGGGCGCCAACTCTACCCTATCATTTCTACTCACTTGCATCGCTCCAAAGATCTTATTGACCTCATATATAGAGTTATAGGGGTCCTCACCAACTTGCGACCCTAGAAAGTCAGGTGGATTCATCTTAACAAAATCACAGTCCCTAGTTGCTACTGATCCACCAATACCATTGGCTGAAACTACAACCTGCTGATTGTTCTGGTTGGCTACACTCTAGGCCAAAAGTTGAATGGCGTTTCGGAACTCAGCATTCGTAACCTCATGGTTTGGGACTGGAGGAGTTGCGTTAGCATTGAGGGCATTAGCATTCCTTGCGTAAGCTCTATAAGGAAACATGATCTGTAAACGTATAACGTCAAGTTAGAAATAATATCATACCCACGAAGGATAAGAATAAAAAGAATGTAAAGTTTTCCTAAAGCCCTTCGTAGCCTCCCCCTCGTACGTGTAGCGCACTTTACACTCATAAAGGGGACTCTACTTAGTACGACTTTTCAAATATCCTAGGACTCTTCAACCTAGTGCTCTGATACCAAGTTTGTCACTCCCCGATGTTACCCCTTGACGTAAACACGGGACACAGGATCACGAGTGGCCCCAAGCTAACCATGCTGGCATATCATAAGCATACTAAGATAAAATGAAATGAGAAATATTGTGCAGAAGCTTAAGACCATAATCAAACTGAAATGGGGATTACCCAATACTATCTTAATATATAAATTGTGAACTTAATTACAACTGAAAGATCAAACTCCAAGCTAAAACTGAATCTAACTATGTTTCAATAAAAGCCTCTAACTGACTAGAGATGTAGGGACATGCCCCAGCTAACTCTAACAAAACTAAAACTAGAAGACTGAAAGTACAAGAAAACATGTCTATCGTCCTTGAAGAACGAAGAGTCATCACTGATACTGCTTAACTAGAGATTGAGAACCAATCTATGTGTGATTTGAATGTTAAGGACCTTAACCTACATCACGAGAAGATGTAGTAGAGAGTATGTGTCGGTACTTGAAAGGTACTGAGCATGCATGATAGGATTAAGCTGAAAAACATATACATAACTGAAATAAATCATACTGATCAATAATATAAGATGAACACGAAGAATATACTAAACATGCTAGTTATGAACTAAACTGAATGCAATGACCAAGTTCATAACATACTGAAACTAAATACTAATCTATAACTAACAACCTGGTCAATGCACTAGAATCTGACTGTGGGAGCTACTAATAACCAACATAAAACCACATGAGCTAAATGTGGAGTCCAATGTATACTATCCACCGAGAGTACCCAATATACCTTTCCAAGGGTATAGAGGCATGAGTGGCATGATTATTAAACATGATGCCCAAAGAGGGGACTTAACCTTAGGGGGCACTTAGTTCTGCGACTATGAGTGTGACTGACCCTAGTGAAACTCGGAATTAAGCCTACTCCCAATAGAAAGTATGAAATACAAAATAATTGAATTAAAGTGGGTAGCTCGGGATTCTAACATGCTAATTGAAAACACAACATTAAGTACTGATAATGAAACATTTGAAAACTGGTGCATGTATGTCTGTATAAACTGACCTACCAAGTGTAATTCATGAACTAAATGAATCACCACATCTATGGTTCTGAATCTTATTGCAAGGATTAAGTAACATAGCTGCGAAAACGTAATATTCTGATTAGGATTAATCTAACAGCTAAATCACAACAATAATCTGATGTTCTAGAAACCCTAAGTCTAAACATAATAGAGGGAATAAAGAATCTGACTGAATTTTAGGGACCTAATGGGCGAATGGAACCTAGTAGTAAAAACCCACATACCTGGTGATAAATTCCACAGAGAAATATTTAGATTTTGGGGCTGGAATTGAGGGAAACTTATTGCATTCTTTGATAGGGGTTTGGTCGACTCTTTCTCCTCTGTTGCTCAAAGTTTTTTAAATTTTGGTGAATGAACCACTTAGGGTAGATTCAGATTGAGTTACTAGGCTAGAACTGACCAAAACGACGTAGTTTAGGGGTTAAACGACGTATTTAGGTGTCCAACGCATAGGGGAAAACACCAAACAACCCCTGACTTAAAACCTATTGGGGCCACTGACGGGCCTGACCGACGAACCGTGGATGGACCTACGATCCATCCTAGTCATCTGTCATTTGGCATTTGGGACTAGATCCTAAGGGATCTCAACCATGGCTTGGCCGCAGAACGTGGTCCCACTTATTGTCTGTGGGTCGTGGGGTGGGTCAAACCTTGGCTGAGATCTTCTAGGTTTCTAGAGAAGGGCTGCAGGTGGGGAACAACAGGCCCCACCAACAGTCTGTAGGTCACCCTACTATCCGTGGGTGGTCCCCGTTGGTAGCACCTCCAACTTTTGATTTTCTGCAGTCTGGTATTTCTAACACATGGGGTGTTATAGGCAAGGAAGATCTTTAGCTTTCAACATTTTCTCTTTAATGATATTGGTGCAGATGTTGGTTCACAGAAGAGGAGGTTTCTTCAGCCTCTCATGATGAGGTTTTACTAAATTACTAAGACCTGTAATAAAGTATGCTATGTAATTGACACATCCCAAGAATATTTAGAGGTGCATTTTTTCAAGAATTTGATCAGAAAATTTTTCATCAAATTGAATGGATCGTTGGTTAGGGATAATAATACCTTGTTGAATACTATGCCCAAGGAATCGTAAATTATTTTGGGAAAGATTATACTTCGTTCTGGATAAAACTAAGTCATTTTCTCTAATTATATTTTTTATTAAACTTTTAGATGTTTGAAATGTTGGTCCATGCTAGTAAAAAACCCCAACACATTATCAATGTATACAAAAATGAATTTTGAAAAAATAACTAAAAATATCATTCATTATTTTTCAAATTATAAGGGAGCACGTTTTAGTCCAAAAGGCATAACATTCCATTCATATTGTCCAAAAGGTACCGTAAAAGTTGTTTTATAACGATCTAATAGATCAGTTTGAATTTGTAAAAAAAAAGACTTTGGGTCAAATTTTTAGAAAATTGTAGCAGTGTAAAGCCGATGGAGAAGATACTTTTTATTTCTAAATAGGATGCCTAATCCAACGAAGAGTAGATTTTAAAGGTTTATAATTGATGACTAATCGAGGGACTCCTCATTCAATCTCAGAACATTTGTTGACATATAAGGCAACACAACTCCAAGGGATTTTGCTTGGAAAGATGAATTGTTTATTGAGAAGGTCATTGATATCTTCTTGACAGTTGATAGTGCGTTTATGAGTCATTTGGATAGGACGAGCTCTTGTAGGGATAGTTTCCTCATCAAAGCTAGGTTCATAAAGAAGCCTAACTAGATATTTTTTACGATTCCAGAAAGTTGTGGGTAAATATGAACAAAGTTCCTTTTGAATTTTGATTTCCAAAGTTTTGATTTTTTTTGGAGAGAGGGTTTTTGTAGTGGATGTTGCAACCTTTAAAAAGCCACTTCTTTTTTGAAAAAATTGATCTCGGTGTCCTTGTGCTTTAAGGTGGACATGAATTTTTTGATAGGAGGTTTATCAAAAGGAAGGGAAAGGTTGTCGCTCTCAATATTTAGAGAGAATAAAATCACCTATAGAGGATTTTCTATATCTTTTACTGGCAGAAACGAGGTTGAATTAGAGAGAATAGAATCTCCTATAAAGGTTTGAACTTTTACATTACAGAGCTTGTAACTAATCCCTAGTTTATTGTCATTGGCTACTCTAAGGGCTTCTTCGATTTTTTTTCAAAGAACTTGGTAGGAATGATTACTTCTTGGAGACGATTGAGATCTACATGTGTATAGAATAGGGCAATAATATCTAGGATGAAGAATTTTTTTTACTATTAGGGTTATCCTAGTATGTCACCTACGGATGGAGATTCATGAGTGAAAGTTGATCAACTCACCTTGTCCCTCTTCTTGATCGGTTGGTTCAATCATTTTAGGAACGCTAGGCATGGCCGCGAACTGCTGAAAGACAACACTGTCTAATTCTTGGTTAGACTTTATTTCTCTAATTTCTTTTTTAAGAAAATCAATCTCAGACTAAAGATCTTAGATAATTACTTCCTTAGATTTTCTGGAGGGAAATCAGTCCAGAATATCAATAATATTGCAAGTGTTTATCATGTAAATTGCTAATAATTTCAAGGAGGACATCATCTTCTTTTGTGAGAACATTGACCTAATGGCTAATATGGTCTTGGTCAGATTCAGAGGACTCAACTTTGTAAAAAGCTGGGTAAACTTTGCATCTTATATTAGTGTGGGATCCGGATTCTCTCTGTTTTCCTTCTCTCCACTTTTCTCGAATTTCTATTTAAATTGATAACATATGTCATACATTTATTTTTTATGGCTAAGATTTAATCATGTCAATATATTTTCTCCCACCATATGATATTTATTTACTCGATGATTAGTTCTCAAACCTTTTTATTTCACTACCTATAAATTATAGTGATGTGTAAACCTAAGGTTAACTATCCATTATTTTCTATCACAGAATAGTGATTTTATGTTAAATATTGTCTTGCTCGTGCCTAGCACTTTTTTGTCTAAACAAAAAATAGTTATATTGGTAGTATAAAAGAAAAGGACGAAATTAGATAATATGTAGTTACTTGTATTCATATATTTAGAGAATTTATATTCATAAAAAACGAAGGAAAAACGAGATATGTAGTTACTCGCATTCAAATATTTAGCAAATTTATTCAAGGAAACATTATTATTTTTATATATATTAGAAAAGAATCAATGTAGATTTAGAATTTATGTGATATAAAAATCTTTTGTGAAGAAATATATGGAAATAATTAATTATTCTAATTATAGTTAGATTTATTTTAATTAATTTAATGTTAGCCATTTAATTAAACTTATGATATGTGTCACTAATCAAAATAGAAACTTGAATAAAATGGTGATAAAAGAAATAAAGAGGAGTCGGACCCATTAAATTGAAGCAAGAAGTAGTGTACAATCGGAAGAAGTAAATCATTGGGTTTGAGTATGACAATTAACAGTTACAAATAGCTTACTTGAATGCAAGTTTTTCAAAGTACGTGTATCCCCACATGGCTAAAAGAACTTAGTCACATTCTTTACTACATCAATATCTAGATGGTAAAAACAATCAAATAACAAACTATTGCTAATTCTTATCAAGTTTAGAGAGATCTTCAGGTATTCTGCCTAATTTTTACGTCCTACAAAACTTCTACAACCTGTGTCGCTTATTCTCTTATGTTAGAGATCATTTTTCTCGATCGAATTTCATGAAGGGATACTGTAGAAGAATACTCAGTACAATTGAAGGAACTATCGGAGAAAATATTCAATATAATGGCAAAAGGATTAGGAATGAAACAAGAAGATTTGAATGATGTTTTTCACGGAGGAGAACAAACAATGAGCAGGTATTACTATCCTAAGTGTCCTCAAGAAGGTGTTGTTATGGGGCTAAACCGCCACTCTGATCTTACGGGCTTGACCATACTTTCTCAACTAAATTAAGTGGAAGGTCTACATATCAAGAAAGATAGTGCTTGGATTCCTATTACACCTTTTCCAAATGCCTTTGTTATCAACGTCGAAGACATGTTAGAGGTAATCCACTAGTCACTTCTTCAAATTTTTGCGTTAACTTACATATTCATAATTGGGAAAATTATGCGATTAAACAAACATATACTAGTTAATTAGCTTACATTACTATAGTTTGCATTAATTATAATTCAAAACTTACTTCTAGCTATAATTACATTCCTCTCTCTGTCTGTCTCTCTCTCTCGGTCTCTCTCGCTCTCTCTCTGTCTCTCTCTCTCTCTCGCTCTCTCTCTCTCTCCTCTCTCCTCTCTCCTCTCTTCCTCTTTCCCTCTCGCCTCTCTCCACTCTCTCTGGAATCTCGCTTGACTCTCTCCTCTTTTTTAGTCATCTATCCCTTGCCTCTTGTTCCATATTGTGGTTCATGGGTCACACATGTGAATTGAACTGACCCAAATCATTTTCGACCCGAAACGACCCATTTTGTTTTATGAAAAGAAAATCAGATTAGAGATAATCTGAATTAAATAAAAGCCGAAACAATTTTAAAACTGAAAAGAGGGGGATTTTTTTTTCAAAAAATCTATTCGCCCATGTTTCTCTTTAAAAAGATGAAAGTTCTTCTTTTCAAAAGAGAGGTATGACAAGCACTACAAGAAAAGGAAAAACAAAACCAAATCAAAGAATACATTTAGTTTGTGAAATTTATCCTTCGTTTCCTAGTGATACAAGGTCAGATTTGGAACAACTCTTTTTGATTAACACTCCGCTGTAGTTAACAGTGACATAACTTCGTTCCTGTTATGTAAATCTAACAGTGGTATCATAGCAAGGGTTAAATACTCCATATATGCAAAATCTAGACACAAAACACTAAAAAATTATTGTTTTTTTTTAAATAATATATTTGTACATATTCTTGTTAATAGAAAAAAAAACCCATCAATATTTACTTACATGTTAGAAAGATAATAGATCCTAACGAGGTTTTGAACTCATGTATTTAATTCTATTCAATTTTTGATGGAGTAGTATCCAAATCTGTGCGGTCTTACTTATGTTGAAATTTTTCTTGAAGAAGAATGAAAATAATTAGATTTGTGTAGTTTTGCTATTCATAAGAAATATTTGAAGAAGATGAATACGAAGTGTTTGTTGTAATAACATATAAGTAGGGAAGATGATTTGTAATTTCTGTTCTTTTGGGAAATATGAATATTTTTCCTTGTGTTTTTTTTATGCTAGAAGGTGTACCACTTGTATGCTTCCTAATTATTACTTTTTTAAAAAATGCTCTGCACTACATGATAATTTTATTGAAAATGTGCTCTACTTTATCATGTGCCATTTTTTTCCAGTAGTACTACTTTATGGAAAAACGTGTAATAAAATAAATGATAATGTTGATGTATCCATACTAGTGGAAACATACACACTTTATTAAAAGTGTGATGTGTCAGATTTTTTCTTTCAATATTTTTTTGGAGAACGTGATCAGATCTTTATTTTTTTATCTAGTACTACCTATTTGGATCTAGTGCTATTTAATTCACTATATTTTATGGGATAACATACACTAGCATTAAATTGTTTTTGTATGGAAAAGGTAATGTGTGAAAAATGAGTCTACTCATATAATTTTATTTGGGGAGCATAATTAAATTATGATATCAGTACTTCTATTTTATTTTTCTGAAGCATTACTTTTTTTCTAACCATATATGGTTATCTGTTTTTTTTTTTTTTGATATTGACCTATAGTCGTCTCTTTCTTACGATTAAAATATATTTAATATAAATTGGTCGTAATAAATTCGTTTAGTCCTTAAATAATTTTGTCTTCTACTAGAAAAAGTGGCATATGTTGTCGCACGAATTTGTATAACCATTCTTATTCTTCCCTTGTTCCTATTTCAGACATGGCTGAACAGGAACAAACTTGAATTACTCCAAGTGGGAGTTCCCAAAGTTGGGCAAAGGGACTATGTAGAAGAACACGTCGTCGTGGGACATGTTTTCGACGACGTGAAATCGTACGGATTGGTATCCCAAAGGCGACACAAAATCTGTTAAGGAATGAAAGGGTCATTCGAAGGGAAAAAAGAAGAAATTAAATGAGTTTTAGTCTTTGAAGATGTCCCTTAATATTTCAGCATGTGATTTTATTCATTTTTTTAATAAATAAAATGGGCTGAACTGGCTAATCACAAGGAAATTTCCGATTGGAGAGCCTTAGCTTATTTACCAAACGATCTCCGTGAACCTTGGGTAGTAGATTGACTAATGTTTATCACGACATTTGGTCCAGTCAGCCTTTTAGGGTATATATTTGTTTCCTTGAAGACTTGTGGGAGGATTTTAGTCTTTAAAATAAATTAGTAGTTTGTTATTACTTATTTGCTTTTCAATTTATGAACTATGTAGTTTGTTTATTTTTTTAATATAAATTATTAGACTTAAAAATCCTTGTTATTAAAATCTTTAATATATTAGTATACACATTAAGAAGTTAGTTTCAAATTTTGGTTAAATATTTAGTTTGTAGATGATGATTGGATGCTTATGTGTCTTTTTGATTTTTCATTAGATATGAAACCTTTATGAGAATTGATTTACTTGAATGTGTATATCACATGCATAATTGATTAAAAATTCTTGCCTGATTATATCTCATAATAGACATGGCATCAAAAAGTATCATTGCTGGCTTAAACAAAGGTAAAAAACTTAACGGTGACAATTACGACATCTGGAGTCATAAAATATGGTATGTACTGGAAGAGAAAAATGCTCTGGAAGGTACAAACCATGTTTTGAAGGAACCACAAGAGGGTAATTTTTCACAACATAGAAGGGATCTTGAAGCCTACAAAGCTTGGAAAAAAGCTAGTTCCACTGCACGTGGATTAATAGTTAGTTCTGTGGGTGATCACGTCATATATGAATGTAAGGAATTTCCAACTGCTAATGTTATGTGGGTACATTTTTGAGGAACGTATGGGGATACGTCTGTAACCTGCCTCCGACAGTTGACTATCAAATTTGACACTTACAAAAAACGTCATTATTAAAATATCAAACAACACCTTAGGGTGATGTCAAACATGATAGCTCAACTCAAGAGTGCTGGCCATGTTCTTTCAGATGAGAAAGAAGTTCAGGCAGTGATTCGGTGTCTTCCCAATAATTGGGAACATTTGAAGGTTAACTTGACCCATAATGATAACATCAAAACTTTTTGTGATGTTGCACGCCATATTGAACTTGAAGATGAGTGCCTTGGTGCTGCTAAAGCTGCTTCTAATGCCTTTGTTGCCGAGACAAGTGGTACAAAATCTTCAGGCTTCAAGCGAAAGAAAAAATTGAAATGAAATGGGAAAGACAAAGAGATTGGAGAAGGACCCTCTAAGAAAAAGAAGAAGCTAAATTCCAAGAAAGGGAAACAATTTTTCAAGAAGAGAGACAAAAGAAAAATGAAGTGCTACAATTGCCAAATGTTGGGGCATTTTGCTCATGAATATACTGAGCCAAAAAAGGTAGCATTTCTAAACGCATCACTAAGTGCAACATATGTTTCTAGCACTTCTTTACTAACTAAATCTTATCCTATGTGGATTGTAGACTCAGGATCCATCGATCACGTTAGTCGAGATCGAGAAGCATTTGTGGAGTTTTGTTTAGTTTCATCTAAATAAAGGTGAATCTACGTGGGTAATAATGCGAAACTAGAAGTCAAAGGGATAGACACTTGCAAAGTAGACTTACGTGGTGGCCGTTCTTTGATGTTGCATGATGTCCTATATGCACCAGAGATTCGACGAAACTTAGTATCTTTATCTGTTCTTTTAAACAATGATATTGATTTGTTTTTTAGTCGTAATGGTGTTAGAATAACTCTAGATAATGTTTTATATCATTTTGGACTTCGTTATGACCATTTTATTGTATTAGATTATAATCCTTCAACTTATGGTTATTACGTTGATCGTTGTGTAATGGCATGTTATTAAAAGTAACAATGATATTGATGTTGTTACATGGCATGCAAGATAATGTCACATAGGGCAAGATCGAATGAATATGTTGGCAAAAGAAGGACATTTAAGTTCTTTCACTGAGATTGATATGCCAACTTGTGAAAATTGTCTTGCTGGTAAGATTATGCGTAAACCATTTGGGAAGGCTAAAAGAGATGAGTTCCGGCTTCAATTAATTCACTCTGATATTTGTGGTCTAGTGAATGTGAAGGCAAAGGTCTGGTGCTACATACTTCATTACATTTATTGATGATTTCACGCGCTTTGGTTATGTCTATTTGATTTCTCGTAAATCTAAACGACTTGAGTGCTTTAAAAGATATATGAATGAAGTTGAAAATCAATTAGATAAAAGCATAGAAGCTTTAAGAACTAATCGAGGATGTGAATATTTGTAAATACAATTTGAAGAATTATGTACTGAAAAGGCTATTATCGGACATTGAACTACTTCTTATACATTTGAACAAAATGGTGTAAGGAATAGAACATTATTAGATATGACAAGATCAATGATGGTGCAGGAAAAATTTTCTATCTCTTTCTGGGGAGATGCGTTATTGGCTGCGGCTTACATATTAAACAAAGTGCCTTCTAAATCAGTCTCTTCCACTCCTTATGAACTTTGGACTGGTCATAAAATAAACCTGAATGATCTACGACCTTAGGGTTGTGCTGCATATATTAAAGATCGTTTTGGTGAGTTTGGTAAACTAAGTCCAAAAGGAACGAGATGTATCTTTATTAGATATTCAAAATGTGTATTGGAGGATGGAAGTATTACTGAAATTGTATCATTAGATGTCTGATTTTTTTAAAATGATTTTCCCAAAAAGGGTGAAATTAATGAAGGTGTGAGCCTCTCTATAAAATGTTGAATTTAGAAGATCAGATATTGTTGTAAGACATACTAGATAGATCAATGGATCAAGAAATGGTTTATGATCGTAGTGGGAGTTATGAATCCCAAAATCCTATAGAGGAATCTAAACTTCAATTACGTAGGAGTACAAGAAAAGGTGTACCTAAACGATCTTATGAGATTGAGGATTATGTTTTCTTGGTATCTCCTACAGAATTAGATGAACCTAATTCTGTGATTGAGGCTTTATCGAGCCCTAAAAAGGATGAATGGTTAAAAGTGATGAAAGACAAATTAGAGTCCATGAAAACCAACAAAGTTTGGGATCTAGTTGACCTTCCTCATGGATGTAGAGCTATTGAGAATAAATGGATTCTCAAAGTTAAACGCAAATCAGATGGGTCAATAGAAAGACACAAAGCACGATTGGTTGCAAAAGGTTTTACTCAAGAAGTTGTAATAGATAACGAGGAAACCTTTTCACCAATTGTGAAGTTTACCTCTATACGATTACTTTTGGCTATTGATGCACGTTTAGATCTAGAATTCCACCAAATGGATGTGAAGAACGCTTTTCTCAATGGAGAACTAAATGAAGAAATTACATGGAACAATCTGTAGGTTTTGTTGTTAAAGGCCAAGAATACAAAGTTTGTAAATTCAAAAGATTAATTTATGTCCTAAAGCAATCTTCAAGGCAGTGGTACCTGAGATTCCATAAAGAAGTGATTTCATTTGATTTCACCATGATCGATGAAGACCATTACATCTATGTTAAAATGTCCAAAGAAAAGTTTGTAATTCTTTCTCTTTAGGTGGATGATATTTTATGTCACGCCCCAAACTCGAGGGGTGCAACTAGCTCCTAATGCCAAAACTCAAGATCAAGCCGACCTTGTTGAACCATTTGTTACTAGCGCATGGCAGCCACGCTCAATCAAGAAAACAAACAAGTATATCTAGGCATAAAACTAAGCCCTCAACCGACAAGTCCCCTGTCAACTGATCTATAAAAGAAACAACTACTCCGATCAGATCATATAAAAATATAGCCAACTAGCACAAAAGTCCTGATTGGGCCGTCGAGGCCATTATGATAGCTATACCAAAACTGAAAGCAGATATATATCAAGACAATACATCAAACAGCTCACAAGCCTCAGCAAACCAACAAACTAGGCCAGTATGGCCATAACGTAGCTATACACCCCACACAGTAGTCTGCAAGCCTCTAAGAGTAGTAAAAATTGGAGGGATAGGGCCCTAGCCCACCCATAAAAATATATACAACAAAAGGTAACAAACCTCCCAACTCTGGCAGTTCCGGAGGAAAGGGGCTAGCCAATCGGATAGAAGTCAATCCTACTGCTGATGATGTCTACTGGGTCGTCTACCGAGACCTGCATGCATGAATGCAGCCCCCCAAAGGCAATGGGGGCGTCAATACAAAGTAATGTACAAAGTATGAATGGCTAAAGACTAAGTGAACAACTATCATAATATACCAAAAGCAATCACGTAAAGAAATCAAAATTTTAGATAAGCATGCTAACCCGCTACAGAATCTAAATATACAAAAATGATCAAACATCAACCTAACCTAGCCTCAATAAGCTCGGCAGGTACAAACTACATACCACCTACCTAGGCCCCCATAAACCTAGAAGGTGCCAAATCAATCCACATACCCCTATCGGTAGCCCCTTATCTTTGTAAGAAGTCACATAGACCGTTTGACAACAATATATCCCCATAGGCAGCACATAGCCCTCTTAGGCAACATCATAGTTCTGTGGGATGCACATAGCCCTCTTTTGCATCAACATAGCCCTCTTTTGCATCAACATAGCCCTTTAGGCAACACATAGCCGTCTTTGGCGTCAAAATAGCCTCATAGGCAACACATAAAACTCTTTGGCATCAATATAGCCCCGTGGGCAACACATAGCCCTCTTTGAAAATAACATAGTCCTATTAGACAACATCATAGCCTCCATAGGCAGTTCATATCTCAACAACTAACCAAAATAGCCCCAAGGGCTACAAGAAACAATTGAATAGGCTAAAGGCGAGTAATTTAGCTATAAACAATATATATGAATAATCTCCAAGTCGTACCTAATTTAGGGTCATTCTTAACAGATTATGAGTCCCTAAAATGAGGTTTTATTACCACTCAATCAGCCAACCATTTACAATTACATCTACAAGATCACCAACATTAACTACCTCTAAGGAAGCATGTCGAACGAAAGGAATAGCCTTAACATACCTTTCCAATGAACGCTTGAAAGACCGTAGGTCTTTCACGAAAGGTATTTCCTCTATCCTAAGCTTCACAAACACTATATATACACAGTTGGTACGCACCTATAAACAGTTCATAATTAATCTTAAATCGGCAGATTTGCCATATTGCCCCAACTTGTCGAAACGTCCGTATAGAAATTCATAAAAACAATGATAAAAGAGTCCCGAGATGATTACCTTAGTTAACCAAGTTTAAACCTTGAAAAAACACCAACAACTACAAATTTTTATATTCAAAAACCAGCTCCAAACACAGCTAATAGAAGGGAAAATTGATTGCCACGTGTAGAGAACACATTTCTAGGCACGGGGGCAATGTTGAATGGTAGAAATCATGAAAAACTAACCTTCATCATGAAATAATTCCATAGGAAACCTCTATAAAGCTTTCTCTCCGGTTTAGAAGTGAAAATAAATGTTTTCATGGCTTAAAATGTTGAGTAAGACGACATACCACAATTTTGATCCGACCCGGATCCGACCCAGTTCTATCCCGGTAGTCCGTAGTAAAACCCTTATAATTTTTTACTCCGATGTTGATTGGATACGGGGTTTTATTTGTTGCAAACTAGACTCGTAGGCCTTCTATTTAATGGGTTATAGGCCTTCTAACTCGTTATATATTGGAAGAAACCATCCAAGACATTTGACCCAAATTTCAGAGAAATCTTTAAAAAGGAACTTATGATAACTTTTGCCAATTTTATTTTGCCACTTACCTAACTTCAAAACTTGAGATACAACCCTTGAACACTTAAAATATGACATACCACATCATTCTTAATTTATTACCTACCCTCATTGTCATTTCACAAAGATACGAGTTAATTTAGACTTTTGAAAAGTCGGGGTATTATATTTTATTAGCCGGACATAATTTGGAGTATGTCAAAACTGTCAAGTCATGGCTTTCAAACTCATATGGCATGAAAGATATGGGTGAAGAATAATATATATTGGGTGTTAAAATTCAAAGAGATCGTTCATACATAAAAGAAATTTTGGAACGCTTTCGAATGAATAGTTGAAAACCTATGGATACTCCAAGAGCAAGAGGTGAAATTTTAAGCCTTGAAATTTGTCCAAAGACTGAAAAGGAAAAGGAAGACATGTCTTGAGTTCCATATTCCAGTGGTATCGGGAGTCTGATGTACGGTATGATGTGTACTCGTCCAGAAATTTGTTATGTCGTAGGTATAGTAAGCAAGTATCAATCTAATCCTGGAAGAGATCATTGGAAGGAAATGAAGAGAATAGTCCTATATCTAAAGGGAACTGTAGATTATTCACTATCCTATAGTTGATCTAATTTACTCTTAAAAGGTTACACAAATGGTGATTGGGCAGGTGATTGGAATGATAGAAAATCAATGTCTGATTATGCTTTCTTACTTAATGGTGGTGCTTTTTCATGGAAAAGTAAGAAAAAAACTTGCACAACTCTTTCAACCATGGAATCTGAATTTGTGGCTTGTGCATCTGCAGTACAAGAAGTTGTTTGGTTAAAGAGATTCTTTGATCATTTGAATATTGCAAAGAATTCTAAAGGTCCCATGATTTTATATTGTGACAGTCAAGCAGCTATCGCATACATGAAGGATCCTAAGTTGCACAGCAAAACCAAACACATTGAAATCAAGTATAAGTTTGTGAGAGACATAGTAGCAAGTGAAGGAATAAATTTACAATACATTCCTACCCTTGAAATGATAGTTGATCCGTTTACAAAGGCAATATCTAAAGACTTGGTTGAAAAACATGTTATCCCTCTAGGTTTGCGTAGGATATGATTATGTTTTTGTATTGTAAAATGACATTATTATTATAAAATTCTCATAATTATAATACTATTGAATTTATGTTCATATCTTATATGTATATGATAATATAATTGATAAATTGTGTCAAACAAGTTGTAAGATTGGCTCTCACACACGAGCTATCTCTTCTTACGTTGAAAACATGAAGAGATAAGTTTCACCACCGTGTTATAACTTGTTTTATAAGCCAGATATGAGTCTCTCTAAGAAAATGAGGTTGATGATCATTGAAGAGAGAAACTCAGATTAGATATCTAAAAATGTCTAGACGAAGATCTTTACAATGTTGAATGATTGAATGAAATAAGACACAGACACATAAATAAGGTGAGAACATCGTAGCTCATGTTTCATACCATGTGTGCAAAGCGATTAATGGGTTAATGAAAGAATGAATCCCCGCTTCTTCATTGTGTGAGACCCTTAAAGTTACTTTAACTTTTATTGAAATACCCTTTGACCTTTGACTGTTTCTTGAGGTTTCAATCAATGTTGCTACTTTAGCATGCTACTAATAGCCATGAATGATTTGGCAATGCAGTGCATGTCTAGTAAAGCATTTTATTTCAAACAGATAGATTCAAGTAGAAAGGAAAGACGATCAAGTTAAAAATAACATAATTTGTCTATACAAGACGGCTATTACACAGACCATATATATGTCGAGTGTAATTGTGTATATAAAGTTGAACACGAACTCAAGTTCACCTCCAAGTGTCTTGAGAAGTTAGCTTGAATCCTCAACGGCCCGAACCTAAATGTTTGGGAAAAGGGAGAAAATATGGGTTAGTACAACAAACGTACTAAGTATGACTACTATGCATAAAAACCATTGAAACATGCATAAAAGGACATTTTATTCAAAACATGCGTTTTGCCAAGTAAATCCAGCATGCACACAAATTAAGTATCATAGTCCAAGCCAACATAATATCATCCCAACATGTAGCAAACCCAAGCAATACTAGTGCAATGCAAAGAATAGAACCCCATAACCCTATTCTAAGCCAAGTATCACATTAAGCAACCTACTTCATGCATACATTCATAAGATCATATTTCATTATAACTTACCACATTCATAATGATCATACATAACATAGCTTCAACATACATAAGTCATAATAATCATAATCATAAGATAACGCTACTACAACCCTCTCTTAGGATCCCACAAGTGCATTGTGCAAGAGAAGTCCCACACCCTCCCTTACACTATGTAGAAACTCTTAAGAAAGCCCTAGTAAGAGTTAACACCTTTCATACCTTCATTTACTTTTACATTAGTGAAATATTACAATAACCGACATAGACCATGAGAGCTACATGGAATCCAGTGTTCTACTCCCACACCGAAAAGAGAGGGTTTACACTTGCCTAAGGTGTAACCATTCGTACATAGCTATCTAGGTGGATCCACTAAGCTAGAGTCCTATGTGGGGACATAATTAAGGGTCAAGGAGATTGCTTCTAGAAACCCTAACTTACTAAACGTGGGGGTTTCCATCTCATGAGTTAACACATACCGTAGGTAATCCAGACTTGCTAAATGTGAGGAAACCCATGTGGGGAGCCGGACTTACTAAAGTGAGACCCCTATCTCATTTACATGCCCTTTCGGTGCTAAGCATCGGATTCCCTTTTGTAATCATCTTTAGTCATCACATAAGTTCACATTAGCCTTTACTAGACTCTTATGTAGACATCTTATAATAATAGCTCATATGTGTTCATAAGTGAGTAACAATCCTTTCACTTTAGAGACACTTAGCAAGTGAGTAAACCTTTCACTTTACATTACACTACAATCATGAGAACTACCTTTCAATCATATAGCAATCATACCATAATATACATACATACTTCCTAGCTAATTCAAGTGTAGAGGGTTAAGGATGAGGAAACTAGGTCATCAATACCACAATAACACATTAGGTATAGCATCATTACAATTTAAGTAATTCACCTTTCATACTTGAGTTCAAATAAGAACCAACCTTCATAACTTCTTGCCCTTCGTGGGACATCCATTCTTCAATTACCAAGAAATTCATAACCAATACATAATACAAGGTAATTCATGAAGTAATAACATAATCCACATCAGTATAAGCAACTGACATATTTCCTTCATAGCCTTCAAGGTTTCATTCAAAGACTCAACCATAATGTCATAGAAATTATACATAACCTAGGGTACAATCATCATACAAACATGAATTACATAACATCACATTCAATTCATAGCCTTCAATCAATATCCAACACAAACTAGGGTTAGAATTAGGAAAAGAAGGAGACACATGGGTCTCATGAGGAATTCTTCAAGAAACCACCAATAAAACATAAATTCATTCATAATTGTTCAGATAACATCAATCAAAGTCAGTTTATAACATTAATTTCACTTTAGAAAGAAGACCCACGTTTTTGGATTGAAACCTAGAAATTGGAGATTTTGAAATTCATCTTGAAAGGGCCTCTTGGGGAAAGGAATCCCAAGAGTGATAAGAAACCATATATTATAGATGAATTAACCACGAAAATTTGAGTTGAAACCTTGGAGAGTTAGTCTTCTTTTTGAAGTTCCAATCTTCTTAAATGGAGTTCTTGAGAAGAGAGAGAGTAGAGAGAAGGAGAAACTTTAGGTTTATATCTTTGGGGTTTTGTGTTTGAGTGAAAAAAGTGAGGTAAATTGACTTAAAAATAATTATATATATGTCCCCTAAAGTACCCTAAATATCCCTCACTTAAATGCACTCTTTAATGAAGGGAAAAATAGATTTCTGAATTTTCATCGCGGAACAAGTCCGCGACGGTTCCCTAAAGATATTTGGAATTAAATTTTATGACATTAGAGTCTGCGACACGACCGCTTCGCGAACTATATTTTTGCTCCTTGGGGGAGCAAGTGCGCGACGCGCAGCTATTCCCTCCAAGTGCAATCGGCTAGCTGCAATGACAGCTTGCTTTGCTAAGGTTGGGGTCTTCCTCGGGGCGCCTTAGGGTGGCCTCGGGGAATCGTATTCGAACATTTTGACCCTAGGAACATATATTTACCTATTTTAAACCTTTTCACCAGATTATACCATTATACAACACTCCCAAACTTGCCCAAAAGCTAAGGACACACTAGAACACATTATTTTCTAGTTTCCGGACGTCGTGGTCGTTTCTTGACGTTTAGACTTTTACTCTTCCAAACCAAGTCATTGACATTAGTGTAGGTTTATAAACATCATTTTAACTATTTTTAAGTCATTATTCATAAGGTGAGGCTCTAACTTAAGTCATAGAATTTTCGGGGTGTTACAATATCCCCCCCTTAGGAACATTCTTCCCCGAATGTGATGTGAGGCTAAAAATACATATTTTTAATCATTATTTCCTCACATTTAATATTTATATTTGTCCTTTTTGAGCATGAATTTTATGGATTGTACTAAATTGTGTATTTTATGTGTAGGATTAAATTGGTGGAAAAATGAAGAAGTTTGGAGCTAAAAGGAATTAAAGATGGAAAGTTGAAGAAGGAAATCAAACAGATAGCTTAATGGATTAAATTTATTAAAATAATATATTTAGACATATGAGGCCAATGTGAACGAATTGCCAATTCAAATTGAATTTGGCTCGCTGCTACCACATGTCTATAGCTAACCGCCCCTCTGCCACCAACAAATTGAAGAAATCCAGCGAGCAATTGGAAACCCAATTTAAATGGGTTTTATTTTCCTAATTTTTCTTCAACTTAATTATTTTATTTAGGGTTTCTATGTCTATAAATAGGGCATGAAAAATTATTCTTTAGGAAAGCGAAAAACCATTATACAAGACACAATATAAATTTTCTTCTAGCTTAGGAACTTTGGAAGAGCCGCCGTGGAGGCCGGAGAATTGTGGTTTATTCTTTCCTCTCCTTTATTATTTATTTGTATTCGTGATTAATAAAAGATAGTTTAGCTATTGTTCTTAACTCTTTTTATGATTAACACAAGCATATTTATTTTAATAAATTTTGATTGTGTTTTTGAGATAATGAGTAGCTAAATTTCATAACTAGGGTTGTGGGAACCATAAGCGATTAACAAAGTATGAATAATAACTAAGTAATTCTTGAATAGTGTTGAAGCATGCATTGAAAATTATTTCGTTTAAAAGTCTTTTTAGCGGTTGCAAACGTTAGCACTTGCCTTGTTGCTACTTGCCGGACCAACGAGGTAATCAACAAGAAAAGAATTATCAGCATAGATTTAGTGTGATACTATCCAATAGTCTAGTGTTGATTGGTGCGAAGTAATAACTAAGCCAAACATCGATTATGATGTCTAATATGAGGTAAAGGTAAGGGTTAGTAAATTACACCCACGTAGCCGGACCAAAGTGCGGGGTGAAATTCTCTAGATGCCGGACCAAGGATTTAGAGATACCTAACTTATCACTTTGCATATGATACTCCAGAAAACGATTACTATTATTAGGATTACTGCGTTATGAGTTTATGGGGAACACATTCCTAGTTACTTTTAATAATCTGAATATAAATAAATACTTAGTTCAAAGCTATCTTTTTATTGTTTTTTATTTTATTTCAAATTAAATTCCCCCATTGTTATATAACGACTATCGAGTTAAATATTTGCTATTGACAATGTTCTTCCATATTTTCTATGGGATTGACCCCGACTCATAGTTGGGTAAATATATTGCATACGATAGTTTATATTTCTTTTCAAGAAGTATATTTGAACGTTATCAAGAATGGTGCCGCTGCCAGGGAATATGGCATAGAAATTGTGTTTAGTATTTATTTTGACTTGTAGTCCTTTTATTTGTTTTTTTAAAATTTGATTTAATTTACTTTTCTTTATTATATGTTTTACTCTTCCTGATATGTCATCTGAAAAAGTATGAGTGTTAAGTGTTCTTGCAATTTTTGTACTTCTGACATTTTGGATTCTTATAAGCTAATTTTTTCTCAACAAAATAAGTTGTGTGGGGACATAGAAGATTTATTGATACTGTGCTATAAATCAATATTTAAGTGCATGATTGATGAAGATACCTATTATTGGGATCTCGAGAAAGTAAATTTTGAGTAGAGTGAAAAGATTAAATCATATGACACCCAACAATTTAGTAATAATATGTGTGATGGAGAAAAAATACTTATAAGTCAACTTGAAGAGCTAAAGGTTGAGGGCCAATTGCTTGATCCTACTTTTATTGATGTTGTCACTGTTGAGAAGAGTGCACTAGAGATATGTAATGAAATAGATAATATTATTTTTAAAAACTCTAATATGTGTAAATAGGAGGGTTTAAATAATAAAATAATTCATAAGTTAGGTCTCACTAGACCTCATTCCAATCATTTTTCCACAGTATGTTTAGATGATGAGAAATTAATCGAGTCATCGGAGCCTATAGAAGAGTGTATGGAGGAGGAAAATTGTGTCTATATTCTTGAATTTATTGTTCCAATATCGGAGAATTACATTCCTCACTTAGGATCCAAGAAGTGCATAATGCGTTATCTATTGCTTGGGACCTTTATTTTTGTACCACCACCACTTGAACGTAATAAAAAAATTGATGCAAAATTAGGGGTGCAATTCATATCTTCAAAGTGGAAGGAAAAATAGTAAAATTGATGGTGTCGTGTCGCGACGTTAAATTAAGCGCTTATTGGGAGGCAACCCAATTAGTAGTGGAACTTCTTATATTTTTTTTTTTTATTATTAGTATCACTTTTTTTTCTTTTCGTGTTTTTGCAGATTAGGGGAAGTCTCAGTACCCAAAAAATTTTTTGAAGGAAAGGAGCATGTTTGAGCTTAAGTGTGAGGTGACGACCCTTGATCCAAGGAGGACAAAAAAACTTATTGTTAGTGAGGCCATAGAGGGCCCGAGGGAGTATTTCTCACCCTTCTTCTTCTTCTCTTTTCTATGAATTGCTTTGGGGACAAAGCATGATTTTAAGTGTGGGGTGGAGGAATGATTTCTAGTTTGCACTTTCTTTTTTTTAGGATGGGTTCCTTGGCTTTTGTTTTCGGTTCTTTTCCTGAGGATAGTCCCTTTGAACCGAGTGTCTTTTATTTATTTATTTTATTTTAGGAATAAATTTTTTTTTCTTTTTTTTCTTTTTTTTTTGGAGAGAAAAGAAAAAAAACCTTTTGAGTTATGTGATACTTACTATTTGAGCCTAATTTTTGAGTAGGACTTTCTTGAGAATGCTTGATTGCTAGTGAAATTGCAAACTTTTTCATATCTAGGTTCATGGTTGCGATTTTGTATATAGCTTATTTTATTTTGTGGTTTGTTATGATCCTGTCTCTCTTAGAAGTGGAATTCATCCATCATGATTGATACTTGTGCCATGTGTGGTGATATTTTGTTTATTGCATATTTTGCATCTTAGTCTAGAACTTGCCCTGCATGTTATTGAAGCGAAATAAAAAGTGTTGCTTTGTTTAGGAGATGATAATAGGCTTTCTTTGCTTTATCTGGTAAATTTTAGCAGTTTTAGATATTTTATCACTAGTTAGCCCTTTTGAGCCTGTAGCCTTTTATTGGTAGCCATATTTTTCCCTTGACTATTTTGTTGAATCCCTAGTTTTGCCACATTGCTTCCTTGTGCATTATAGCATAGACTTATTCTAATTATCCATTTTGAGAAAAATGGATGGTTGGGTAAAAAGGTAATCAATGATATCTACAAAGTTCTTAAAAGTCTTCTTTGAAAGAATATGATATGAAAAAAAAACTGACATGAAGAAAAAAAAAAGTTACCTTGATGATGGCCCTGGTCCTTCCAAGGACATTGTGCACCTTAACGCATCTAAAATATGTAAGTTGAGGGTGGCTATTATGAAGGAAAACTTTAAAAAAATGATTGAAATATTCTTGAGAGGATGAGAATTACTTGTGAAATAATTGTTGAAGAGAGGGATGAAATTAACGAGAAGAAAATAATGGGTGATGAAGTCTAAAATTGTAAAGTGCTTAAGGAAGTGTAAGTCACTATTATATAGTTTTCCTACCAGTCCCCTAGCCTACATTACAACCCGTTAAAGTCCTATTCGATTCTATTCAAGCATGCTTAATTAGTGGAGATGTACATAATGGACAAGCATATGGTTCTTTGTGCATACATGTGAATTCTCTTCGTGAGTGTGAGAGTGTTCTTTGATGCTAAGTCCTTAATGTATATTCAATCTTTTGATTTGAGTGTGTGGACTATTTTTTCTTGTGATAGCTTTAAACTAAGTATTTATTTATATTCAGATTATTAAAAGTAACTAGGAATGTGTTCCCCATAAGCTCATAACGCAGTAATCCTAATAATAGTAATCCTTCTCTGGTGTATCACATGCAAAGTGATAAGTCAGGTATCTCTAAATCCTTGGTCCGGCATCTAGAGAATTTCACCCCGCACTTTGGTCCGGCTACGTGGGTGTAATTTACTAACCCTTACCTTTACCTCATATTAGACATCATAAGCGATGTTTGGCTTAGTTATTACTTCGCACCAATCGACAATAGCCTATTAGATAGTATCACACTAAATCTAAGTTGAAAATTCTTTTCTTGTTGATTACCTCGTTGGTCCGGCAAGTAGCAACAAGGCGAGTGCTAACATTTGCAACCGCTAAAAAGACTTTTAAACGAAAGAATTATCAATGCATGCACCAAACTATTCAATAATTGCTTATTTACTATTCAAACTTTGTTAATTGCTCATGGTTCCCACAACCCTAGTTGTGGAGTTTAGTTACTTATAATCATATGAATACAATTCATTATTGTAGATGAGAGAATTATAAACTTACGTAACAAGAGTAATAAACCCAGAAATTCAACTTGAATTGCAACTCCAAAATCTTCAAAACGATCTAAGGAAATTAATAATTGCTAAAGTTGCAAGTTAATCTCCCTAGTGAAGAACTAGAATAGAATAATAATATATAACCCCTAAAAACAAGGTTTACATGCCCTATTTATAGAAAACAAGTCCTAAATTAAAAGGGAAATAAAACTAGGAAAGTTTGTCACAGGCACGCGTCTTCATACCACAAGACGGACTGACGGACCGTCAATGGATCCACGGTCCGTTAGTCCCTTCTGTCAGGCAAGACTTGGAAAATCTTTCATCTTCCGAAACTCAACTTCTCTGAAGCAAACGACGGAACTGCAGTACGGACCGTAGATCTATCTACGGTCCGTCAATCCCTCTTCGTAGCTCCATACTTCGAATCTTTAAGAACCAGGTACCAGAACCCTCACAGTATCCATCTACGGATCAGCAGTACAGTCCGTAGATCAATCTATGGACCGTCAATGGTCACTATGGTTCCACACTTGGTCAGATTTCCCTGATTTGCCTTCCATACCTTGGCTGCTGATCTACGACTACCATCTACGCAGCGTCAATGGACCTACGGTCCGTAGATCACCTCCGTAGATGCCCTTTTCTGCATTTCTTTCAGCTGTCTCTTTAATTTCGCACCTGAACATCTTTCCTGCAAAATATGATAAAAACGCATGAAAACTAATACAAAAAGGACCTAAACACACACAACCTGCAAGTCAAATGTATTAGAAATACCGTAAACTCACGATATATCAGAATGTCACTTGGACTTCTTTCTAGGGAGACAAAGACTCAAACTAGCAGCACAACAACCAGTCACATCAACAACATCATTTCATCATATCATATAGGAATTTAATCCATAGCATCACTATTATCAAAACTCTTTACTTCACATAAGTATAGGAGGAACTACCTTCTCCATATTCAATGAGCATACACATATATATTAAGCAAACAACAAGACAACATCAAGCATGATTATTACAACTCTCATGAAGACAACATCACACAACATCTATGGGTGCAATATCAACCATAAGAAACAAAATTCATGAAAACTCAAAATACAACTTAAGCATGAATTTTCACAAAAATATGCACATACAAGGAATCATTTCATAATCATCAACACACATGATTTTCAATTTATACCTAATTAAGAGAGACTACTAACCTCAACTATGGCTAGGACTAGGAGGAAAAAGATGGGGGTAGCAGGACTTCATGTCGGCCTCGGCCTCCCATGTTGCACCCTCTACTAGGTGGTTTCTCCATAGGACTTTTACGGAGTCAACCTCTTTATTCCTCAACCTCTTAACTTGACGATCTAGAATTTCGACCGGAACCTCCTCATAAGAAAGGTTCTCATTCACCCCTAAACCTTCTAGAGGGAGAATGGACACCGGGTCACCTATACATTTCTTTAACATAGAAATATGGAATACCGGGTGAACCGGGACCAATTCGATGCGTAATTTCAACTCATAAGCGACCTTTCCGACACACTTCAAGATCTCATAAGGCCTAACATACCGTGGGCTAAGTTTCCCCTTCTTACCAAACCTCATCACCCCTTTCATGGGTGAGAACTTTAAGTAGACCCAATCACCTACTTCAAATTCAAGATCTCTCTTTCTATTAACGGCATAAGACTTTTGCCGACTATGAACCATTTTCAACCTATCCCTTATAAGTTGGACTTTTTCCGTAGCCTCATAGACTACCTCGGGACCAAGAAGAGCAAATTCACCTTCTTCAAACCACCCAACCGGAGATCGACACCTTCTACCATAAAGTGCTATAAAGGGTGCCATAGCAATACTCGAGTGATAGTTATTGTTGTAGGAAAATTCTATTAGAGGTAGGTGATCATCCTAATTACCTTTGAAGTCAATGACACACGTTCTCAACATGTCCTCTAGGGTTTTGATGGTGCGTTCCGCTTGACCATCTGTTTGAGGGTGAAATGTCGTACTAAGTTTCACTTGAGTACCAAGCCCACTTTGGAAAGACCTCCAAAAATGGGAAGTAAATTGGGCACCTCTATCAGAAATAATCGACAACGGGGCCCCATGCAATTTCACAATCTCCTTAATGTACAACTTAGCATAATCTTTCGCCGAATAAGAAACCTTGACTGGAAGGAAAGGGGCTGATTTAGTCAATCTATCGACAATGACCCAAATGGAATCATGTTGCCTACGGGTTCGAGGCAAACCTACTACGAAGTCCATATTGATCTCTTCCCACTTCCAAGTGGGGGTATCAATATCTTGAGTTAGACCTCCCGGTCCTTGGTACTCGGCTTTGACTTGTTGGCAATTTGAGCACCTAGCCACAAAATCTGCTATGTCTCTTTTCATTCCGTTCCACCAAGAAATCTCACGTAAGTCGCGATACATTTTGCTGGCTCCCGGATAGATAGAGTATCGGGACCCATGGGCCTCCTCTAATATTGTCTCTCTTAGGCCATCCACATTCGGCACACATAATCTTCCTTAGTGCCTAAGCACCCCATCTTCTCCTTGAGAGAAAGTTTCTATTGCTTTGTTGAGAACCGACTCTTTTAGTTCCATCAAAATTGGATCAAGATGTTGCTTAGACTTCACGTCAACAACAATCGATGACTCGGTATTATGATGGACCATGACACCTCTTTTTGGGAAATCTTCAAGTCAGACACCCAACTGGGCTAGCCTATGTACATCACGGGCTAACTCCATTTTCTCTTCTTCCACATGTGACACACTACCCATAGATATACGACTCAAACCATCTGCAAACACATTTACTTTTCTGAGGTGGTAAAGGACACTCATATCATATTCTTTTAAGAGTTCCAACCACCTCCTTTGTCGAAGATTCAATTCTTTTTGGCTAAAAACATATTGAAGACTCTAGTGGTCGGTAAACACATCCATATGTACCCCATAGAGATACTGTCTCCAAATCTTTAAAGAAAAGACTACGTCCGCTAGCTCAAGGTCATGAGTTGGATAATTCTTCTCATGCACCTTGAGTTGTCTCGAGGCATAAGTTATAACCTTACCATGCTACATGAGGACAGAACCCAAACCCAATCAGGAAGCGTCACAATATACTACAAACCCTTCGATGCCCTCCGGTAAGGTCAAAACCGGAGCGGAGGTGAGCTTATTTTTCAACAATTGGAAGCTCTTTTCATAAGATTCCGACCATTCGAACTTGGACTTCTTTTGAGTTAAGGCCGTTTATGGAGATGCAATAGATGAAAATCCCTCAGTAAACCTCCGGTAGTAACCAGCCAAACCCAAAAAGCTTCGGATGTCGGAAGGATTCAAAGGTCTAGGCCAACTTTTGACCGCATCGGTTCTCTTTGGATCAACTTTTATACCCTTAGTAGAAACAATGTGACCAAGGAAAGAAACCGATCTTAGCCAAAACTCACACTTGCTAAACTTAGCATAGAGTTGGTGATCTTTGAGGGATTGCAGTACTATCCTCCAATGATTCTTGTGATCATCCTCACTTTTAGAGTATATCAAGATGTCATCAATAAAGACAATAACAAATGAGTCTAGAAAATTTATAAACACATGATTCAAAAGGTCCATGAAAGCCGCCGGGACATTTGTAAGACCAAAGAACATCACTAGGAACTCAAAATGACTATATCTTGTTCGGAAGGCTGTTTTCAGAACATCAACACCTCTCACCCTAAGTTGGTGATAACCCGACCTCAAATCAATTTTTGAAAGTAACTCGCTCCTTGAAGTTGATCAAATAAGTCATCAATCCTAGAGAGTGGATACTTGTTCTTAATGGTCACCTTATTTAACTGTCTGTAATCAATACACATACGAAGAGATCCATCCTTCTTCATCAAAAATAACACCGGTGCACCCCAAGGAGATATACTAGGTTGGATGAAACCCTTATCCAACAAAACTTTGAGTTGCGCTTTTAATTCCTTCAACTCCGTCGGGGCCTTCTGGTAAGGAGGGATTGAAATGGGATGTTTATCCGGCAATAAATCTATGACGAAATCTATTTCCTGTTAGGGAGGAATCCCGGGTAAGTCATCAGGAAAGACTTCCGAAAAATCCTTCACTACGGGGACCGACTCCAAAGGAGGAATCTCAGACTTAAGATCCTTGACCCTCACAATATGATAGAGACAACCCTTAGAAATCAACTTACAAGTTTTTAGACATGAAATGATCCTTCCCCTAGGAACGGAATTTCCTCCCTTCCATTCTAAAGCAGGTTCATTAGGAAATTGAAACTTCACAATTCGGGTCCTACAATCTATGGACGCAAAACAAGCATGAAGCCAATCCATCCCCAATATAACATCAAAGTCTAACATATCAAGTTCCACCAAATCAACCAAAGTGACTCTATTGGGCAAAGATATGGGACAAACCCTATAGACTCTTTTATCAATTATGGAATCACCCACCGGGGTAGGAATCGAAAAGGGTTTATCTAACACATCGGGAAGCATATCAAACTTTATAGCCACTAAAGGGGTTACAAAAGACAAATTGACACCGGGATCCAACAATGCATAAACATTTATTGAAAATACTTGTAGCATACCGGTCACAACATCCGAACACCTCTCTTGATCACCTCGGGATTGGAGAGCATAGAAGCGATTCTTCTTAGGACCATCGAGATTTGGGCCACTTGCTTGTTCTTGAGCATTTTCCCTTCCTTGAGCCTTTAGCATAAGGTAGTCCCTCCTTATCTGGCCACTCTTACCACAACCATAGCAATTACCCGTACCAACTAGGAACTTGCCTTCATGTTTTCGACCACATTTTGTACAAATAGGCTTTTCAACATAAGGACCACCACCTCTTGCTTCTTGAGGCTTGGGGGTAGACACTTTACCTTTGTTGACCCTTGGAGTGTTAGGAGGACCTTGGTTGGAAAACCTCTATTTGAACTTTGGCTTATCTTAGATTTCAAACCTAACCTTAGAAGAATTTCCATCATCAGCCCTTGACCTCTTCAATTCTCTACCAACTCTCTTAACATTTTGCCCCTCAATTTGCTCGGCATGAACCATAAGGCGAGAAATGTCCATGCTTGGGATTAGCATAGCCGACCTACATTCATTCACCACAAGATCGGATATAGCCATAACAAATTTGTTCATTATAGCTCTAGAGTCCGACACAAAAGTAGGAGCATGCTTGGACAATTGAGTGAACTTGAGGCCATACTCTTTCACACTCATACCCCCTTGACGGAGGTTAATGAATTCCTGCATTTTCCTCTCCCTTAGTTCCAAGGGGAAAAACCTATCAAGAAAATCCATCTTGAATGTAGCCCAACTTATCAGACCCTCTGTAATAGGTCACCCCTCCTTCCATTTTTCATACCACACTTGTGCCACATCTTTGAGTTGATAGGCGGCTAACTCCGCCTTTTCTTGAGAAGACACACCCATATCCTCTAGAACCTTCAACACTTCATCAATGAACCCTTGTGGATCTTCTTCCACTTTGGAGCCAAAGAAAGTAGGGGGATTCATCCTTGTGAAATTCCTTATCCTAGAAGCGGTAGTGCTAGCATTGGAGTTCACTTGCACCCTACCAGCCGTTGCAACTTGATTGGCCAACACTTGAGTCAAATTATGAATAGCCGACCTTATCTCAACATTAGACATAGCCCATTACTCAATAGGAACTTGAGGAGGAACCGCCTCATTCACATTCTCCTCACCGGCCCTCCTTGTGTTGTTCCTTCTTGTATTCATTGCCTATAAGCACAAGAGAAGGATTAGAAGAAAAGGACTAAATAGAGTTAAGACTCTTAGGCACGACTATGGAATAACAAAAGAGTGAAAGTTCCTAAGCATCTCGTAGTCTCTCATTCATAAGTGTGGCGCTCTTCACACCCATGAAAAAGACACTACTCGACGTGGTAACTTGTGACATGAATCCTACATTATTCTCAACCTTATGCTCAGATACCAAGTTTGTAACGATCCAAGAGCACCCCTTAGTCGTTATCGGGATATTCGACCTCGAAGAGGTCTTAAATAAGCCCTTAGCATTCATCATAACATGTATCATAGAATAAAATCACGGAAAATTTAAAACTTTTACTTTGGAAGTTCAACTTCACTTCATATATGAAAAATAGAATCTAACTTCGTCACAATGCACTATCTAGACATAGAAGTATCGAAAATGGGACTTAGCCCTTACATCAATAAGAAGTCTTGAAAATAGGAAGTACAACAATGTCTTTCAACATAAGCAAAG
>JAJOOE010008730.1:0-32780 GCA_036250405.1 Solanum raphanifolium | reverse complement strand
TTTACAAAATTTTACAAGCCCAAATTTGAAATAAAATATATAAACATTGAAAGCCATAAACTAACTAAAAATATATTAACAAAGTAGATTATAAGTAATATGTTTTTATCTATAAATAAAATAAAATTATATATATAATATTTACAAAATTTTACAAGCCCAAATTTGAAATAAAATATATAAACATTGAAATCTATAAACTAACTAAAAATATATTAACAAAGTAGATTATAAATAATATTTTTATCTAAAACATAAAGTGATAGTTTTTTGAAATTTTGGGAAGTGTAAAAGCTACTTTTGAACTGATAGCTTACTTTTTATAAAGTTGAAAAAGTGGGGCCCAGCGTGTGTTGAACAAAGCTTTCAACCTATCTGGTTTATATTGCCACGTAAGCTGAAAAGTGGTAAAACATTAATTAAAAAACTAAGTTCGGGGGGTTAATAGGACCTTAGTAAATGTTAGGTGTGTCTCAGGGATTTTGGGCATAGACTGGGGGTACTTATGCATTTTCCATTAATCTAATGCTATATGTTTCAACTTCTTCTTTTTTTTCCAAAAAGAAAGAGTAAACATGTAACGACCTGTTTTCGTCATTATAGAAAAGTTAATGGGGAAAAATTTTGGGCCGGAAAATTTTGTCGTAGTAACTTGAAATTTTCCAGCATAGTCCAGATTTGAACGAAATCAGAGTAATTCAAGTCTAGGGAAATCTGGTAACAATTGGGTGATCTAATTATGAATTTGATCACATGAGTAGATAGCTAAGACGTTAAGGAACCCGTACGACTTTATGAAATTGAATTCGGACGAGTAGAACTCCCGAAATTGATCTTAGCGTGGACAAGTATTTTATGAGTGTCATGGGATGAAGGTGTGTTGTGAAATGGGAGTTTGGAATTCTTAAATCGACTCACTAGTTTCGTGCAAGCCGCTAAGGTGGGATTATTCCCGCCAAGGCGGGGTGCTGTAGCGGGGTGAGTACCGCTGTGGCGGGACAGTCGCGACTTAAAATCAGAAATAAACCCCAAAATCATTTTATTCTGCAATTTTTGAACTTAAGAGCTAAGGAACGAACCCAGGGCTTTTCTTGACAGATTTCCACCATTCTTAAGGCTAAAAGTAAGATTTTCACTCCCCAAATCCGTTTTTCGATCCGTAGAACGTAATCTAATGGGTAAATATCGAGGGAGAAGGGTTTTGATCTGAAAATTATGTTGGAGAAAACCCTAATCTGGGTATGGAGATCATGGGTATGATCTAGGGTTGATAGAATTGTTAGTAATTCGGGTAATTAGTTATTGTTTATTGATTCTCGTGTTATATTGATCGTTTGTAGACCAAGAACAAGCGGAACGAATCCAAAAAAGGAAGAATCAAGTTTCTTAGGGAATTCAAGCTTGTTTCGAGGTAGGTGATTGTTATGATTCTATGATTGTGCGATGTATGTTTGTTCTTGCTTCATTATGATACATGTATGTATGCGAATTTTGCATTATTAATCACATTAATTGTAAATGAGGATAGATGAATGATGAATGCCGTGAATCATAACTTGACTATATGAATATGAGAATGTACTTTGTGATTGTGATTGTGACTTGTTGAATGGATCGGGTGTTACATTCCGATACACTAACTTGGATCGGTTGCCACGTTCGACATAATTATGGGATCGATTGCCACATTCCGGCATAATCATTGGAACGGGTACCACGTTCCAGTATTCTAACAGCTTGGATTTGGGTTCCATGAGAGGACAATTAATGACTTGATATAACTGTGATATTTTAGAATCGTGAAACTATTCGTTGTTCGTAAATGTTGATGATAATGTATATGTTCAGTATATGCATGCTATTATTATGTTGTATCGACTTATGTATGTTTCACTTAGTAGGATAGCCGCGTGATCCTACCAATACACTGTGATTGTGTACTGATACTGCACTTGCTCTTTATTTGTTGAGTACATGGCATCTTTCAGCGGCTATTGACAGACCTCGCTTAGAAGAGCAATGATCGTTCGAATTCAAGGGTAAGCCAGTTCTTCCGGGCTGCCACGAGTTCTCTTCTGTTTAGTCCATCTTATTCAGACGTAGACTAGTTCATTAGATATTCTTATGTTTAGTTGGGTTGCACCCATTTTTCCTTTAGACTTTTGGTTCATTGTTAGAGTTTTGGTACATTAAATTTCAGGTTCAAGGCTTTATTTCCGAAATGTTAGTTTTGGTTGTTAGAATTTTGTTTGGAGTTTATGGAAACCCTATCTTTCCTTAGCATTTAACTTGCTTCCGTAACTTATATGCCTTAGTATTTTTGTTGAGTTGTTAGTTTGGGTTATAGTAATGGTTCTCCCAACGAAGGGTTAGTATGGGTGTCACTCACGTTGGTCTGGGTCATGACAAAACATTTTATCACATTCATTCTTAAAGATGAACATGTATATGTAAAATTATAAGTACAAAGAACAAAAAAAAAATATAGGGTGACAACAAATAATTCTAAGTATCTGACCTTCTTCACTCTATCTCGCAGATGGTTAGAACTAGAGCAACAGGTGTGACAACACCAACACCGGCAGGACAGGGTGTGCCTGAGCAAACCGTTGGGGCTGCAGCTCAAGGGGGAGCAGTGGCAAGAGGCCGTGGTAGAGGTCGCGGGAGAAGGCCCACTAGAGGCATATGACAAACACCTGGTCCAGCTAGGGATAGAGCGGTGAGTCCTCCACCGACTGACGAGGTAGTGAGAGAGAGTGACGAAGGGGAAGATGAACAGATTCAGGAGAAGGAAGTACCACCCTAGCCTACTCCAGAGGTGACTAATCAGGTTCTCACTTATCTTAGCGGATTATCTGATCAGGGCCAGGCACCCCCAACATTTTCTGCACCAGCACCTCAGGTTCAGGGAGTACAACATGCAGCTGTTGTGGCTCCTCGCATGGATGCGTCCTTGGAAACATGCACGTTTCCCCTATTGACTACAGGGCCTATAATGACTAGTGACCAGCATGATCTCTTTATTAAGTTCTTAAAGTTGAAACCTCCAGTTTTCAAGGGTACTGAATCTGAAGATGCTTATGATTTCCTGGTTGATTGTCATGAGTTGTTACATAAGATGGACATAGTGGAGCGATTTGGTGTTGAGTTTGTGACCTACCAGTTTCAAGGGGATGCCAAAATGTGGTGGCGGTCTCATGTGGAGTGTTGACCAGTAAAGGCACCACCTATGACTTGGACAACATTTTCTAGCTTATTTATGGAGAAGTACATACCCCGGACTTTGAGGGACAGAAGGAGAGATGAGTTCCTAAACATAGAGCAAGGAAGGATGTCTGTTGCAGCTTATGAGGCTAAATTTCGTGCATTATCCAGGTATGCCACTCAGCTTTGCTTCAGTCCGCAAGAGCGGATTTGCCGCTTTATAAAGGGATTGAGGTCAGATTTGCAGATTTCAGCTTTACAGGTAGCTGCTTCTGCAAAATCTTTTCAAGAAGTGGTTGATTTTGTGATAGAGGTAGAGGGGGTGAAGCCGGATGACTTCACTAAGGTGTCAACATTTAAAAAGTTTCGTAAAGAAGGTGAGTTTAGTGGTTCGTACTCCAGAGGGCAGAGTTCAGGGGGCTATCCATCCCGTCCTATTCAGTCTTCATTGCAGGCTTCAGTTGAGGGTCCGTTGCAGACTAGTCAACCTTTTTCTCAGTTTGGGGGTTACCTCTAGTCTTCTTCGTCTTCACAGAGACCTACACTCGACTCTAGGACTTGTTATGGATGTGGAGAGGCCGGACCTATCAAGAAATATTGTCCAAAGTAGAGTCATGCTCGGTACGATCAGAGTTACAGATCCCCAGCAGTTAGAGGTAGAGGTGGTCATGGTAGAGGCCGTCATTCTGGAGGACGTGGTGGCCAAGGTAATGGTGGTCACCAGTTCAGCTTGGGTGGTGGGCAGGTTAGAACTACTGGAGCGCAGCCCGACAGAGGCAATGGACAGACAGGTGATAGGGCCCATTGTTATTCTTTCCCCGGGAGGTCAGAGGCAGAGACATCTGATGCTATTATCACATTACTCTTCTGGTCTGTGATTGCATGGCTTCTATATTGTTTGATCCTGGATCCACATTTTCTTATGTATCTTCCTCGTTCGCTACTGGTCTTGATTTGCATTGTGATTTGCTTGACATGCCTATTCATGTCTCTACTCCTATTGGTGAGTCTGTGATAGTGGAAAAGGTGTATAGGCCTTGCCTTGTGACTTTTGTTGGGGGTGAGACTTATGTAGATCTGATTATTCTAGTGATGGTTGATTTTGATGTAATTCTGGGTATGACTTGGCTTTCTCCAAATTTTGCTATCTTAGATTGTAATGCTAAGATTGTGACCTTGGCCAAGCCTGGGATAGATCCACTAGTGTGGGAGGGTGACTACATTCCCGCCCCAGTTCGTTTTATCTCTTTTCTTCGTGCTAAGAGGTTGGTGAGTAAGGGTTGTTTAGCTTTCTTGGCACATCTCAGGGATCTTACTTCCAAAGTGCCTTTAATCGAGTCTGTTTCGATAGTCTGTGAGTTTACAGACATTTTTCCTGCCGACCTACCTGGTATGCCACCAGATAGAGATATTGATTTTTGTATTGACCTGGAGCCGAGGACTCGCCCCATTTTCATTCCACCTTATAGAATGGCCCCAGCTGAGTTAAGGGAGTTAAAGGCCCAACTTTAGGAGTTGTTAGGTAAAGGTTTTATTAGACCGAGTACATCTCCTTGGGGTGCTCCAGTTTTATTTGTGAAGAAGAAGGATGGTAGTTTTCGGATGTGCATAGACTACAGGTAGCTGAATAAGGTAACTATTAAGAACAAGTACCCCATTCCTCGCATTGATGACTTGTTCAATCAGTTACAGGGTGCTTGTGTCTTCTCTAAAATTGATTTGAGGTCCGGTTATCATCAATTGAAAATGCGGGCAACGGATGTGCCAAAGACTGCTTTTCGAACCAGGTATGGGCATTATGAATTCTTAGTAATGTCCCAGGCTTGGCCAAGGTCACAATCTTAGCATTACAATCTAAGATAGCAAAATTTGGAGAAAGCCAAGTCATACCCAGAATTACATCAAAATCAACCATCACTAGAATAATCCGATCTACATAAGTCTCGCCCCCCACAAAAGTCACAAGGCAAGACCTATACACCTTTTCCACTATCACAGACTCACAAATAGGAGTAGAGACATGAATAGGCATGTCAAGAAAATCACAATGCAAATCAAGACCAGTAGCGAATGAGGAAGATACATAAGAAAATGTGGATCCAGGATCAAACAATACAGAAGCCATGTGATCACAGACCAGAAGAGTACCTGTGATAGCAACATCAAATGCCTCTGCCTCTGACCTCCCGGGGAAAGAATAACAATGGGCCCTATCACCTGTCTGTCCATTGCCTCTGCTGGGCTGCGCTCCAGTAGTTCCAACCTGCCCGCCACCCCGGTTGAACTGGTGACCACCATTACCTTGTCCACCACGTCCTCCAGAATGACAGCCTCTACCATGACCACCTCTACCTCTAACTGCTGGGGATCTGTAACTCTGATCGTACCGAGCCTAACTCTACTTTGGACAATATTTCTTGGTAGGTCCGGCCTCTCCACATCCATAACAAGTCCTAGAGTCGAGTGTAGGTCTCTGTGAAAACGAAGAAGATTGGAGGTAACCCCCAAACTCAGAAAAAGGTTGACTGGTCTGCAACGGACCCTCAACTGAAGCCTGAAATGAAGACTGAATAGGACGGGGTGGATAGCTCCCTGAACTCTGCCCTCTGGAGTACGAACCACTAAACTCTCCTCCCTTATGAAACTTTTTAAATATTGACACCTTGGTGAAGTCATCCAGCTTCACCCCCTCTACCTCTATCACAAAATCAACCACTTCTTGAAAAGATTTTGCAGAAGAAGCTACCTGTAAAGCTGGAATCTGCAAATCTGACCTCAATCCCTTTACAAAGCGGTGAATCCGCTCTTGCGGACTAAAGCAAAGCTGAGTGGCATACCTGGATAATGCACGAAATTTAGCCTCATAAGCTGCAACAAACATCCTTCTTTGCTCTATGTTTAGGAACTTATCTCTCCTTATGTCCCTAAAAGTCCGGGGTATGTACTTCTCCATAAATAAGCTAGAAAATGCTGTTCAAATCATAAGTGGTGCCTTTGCTGGTCGACACTCCACATGAGACCGCCACCACATTTTGGCATCCCCTTGAAACTGATAGGTCACAAACTCAACACCGAATCGCTCCACTATGTCCATCTTATGTAACAACTCATGACAATCAACCAGGAAAGCACAAGCATCTTCAGATTCAGTACCCTTGAAAACTGGAGGTTTCAACTTTAAGAACTTAATAAAGAGATCATGCTGGTCACTAGTCATTATAGGCCCTGTAGTCAATCAGGCAAACGTGCCTGTTTCCAAGGACGTATCCATGCGAGGAGCCACAACAGCTGCATGTTGTATTCCTTGAACCTGAGGTGCTGGTGCAGAAAATGCTGGGGGTGCCTGTCCCTGATCAGATTATCCGCTAAGATAAGTGAGAACCTGATTAATCATCTCTGGAGTAGGCTGGGGTGGTACTTCCTTCTCTTGAATTTGCTCATCTTCCCCTTCGTCACTCTGTCTCACTACCTCGTCAGTCGGTGGAGGAGTCACCGCTCTATCCCTAGCTGGACCAGGTGTTTGTCATCTGCCTCTAGTGGGCCTTCTCCCGCGACCTCTACCACGGCCTCTTGCCACTGCTCCCCCTCGAGCTGCAGCCCCAACGATTGGCTCAAGCGCACCCTATCTTGCCGGTGTTGGTGTTGTCACACCTGTTGCTCTAGTTCTGACCATTTGCGAGATAGAGTGAAGAAGGTCAGATACCAATTTGTATCACCTAGATACAACAATTCAACTATATGAAGAGAGATATAAAAGTTTTATTATAATTCTAATTACTACAAATAAGTATAAAACTAACACGCCAAGCTCTGATACTTCAGTAGTTGAATTCTTATTTATTCTCATAATTGTATAGGGGGATCTCACAACTTTCACTACAAATTGTGACATTATTTCACCTGTTTAGAGCTCCTACTGTAGGATTAGTAAATAATAGTCTTTTTTGGAAAAGTTAAATTTATAGGACACAAATTACGGAAAATGAAAAGTCACATGGAAAATTGAAAGGTCAAATACTATTAAAATAAATATAATGATTCTTTCATTATCTTTATAATAAATAACTGACAATTCAAAAAATAATTAAAATATTATTATTTAATATTTAATTAATTAGAATGTTTAATTTAGCCTATTAAAATAAATATAATGATTATTTCATTATCTTTATAATAAATAACTAATAATTCAAATAATAATTAAAATATTATTATTTAATATTTAATTAATTAGAATGTATAGTTTAGCCTAGGGATAAAATAAATATAATAATTCTTTCATTGTCTTTATAATAAATAACTAACAATTCAAATAATAATTAAAATATTATTATTTAATAGTTCGTTAATTAGAATTTAGAATTTTAATTTAGCCTAGTGGTAAAATGAATCTAACTTTTCTTCTTTGCAGCTTCCAAAAAATTACGGAAACATGAAAAGTCACATAAAAATTTGAAAGGTCAAATACTATTAAAATAAATATAATGATTATTTCATTGTCTTTATAATACATATAGATTATAGATGATAAATATTATTAAATTAGATATTTTAATTAGGAATTAATCTAAGGAAGTGCAAAAGTCATCAATATTTTTATTAAAATGACACAATTTAAGATTTCAATTAAATAGTTAAATATTTTTTTGACATTGTAATTTATAGTAAGGGTAAAATCGTAATTCAACTTTTAACTTTTTTTGCTCCCACTTATAGTAATACTAGTCTCTGGGTACGTGCGTTGCACGTGTATCCAAGCAAGGACTGATTCAATATTATAGTTTCCGACACTTCCAATATTGAGCATAAATCTATGTGTAAAAAATCACTAAATTGCAACAAATAGTCAATGTGAACCATGAGTCATTTAGTACAAATTGAACACATAAAATATGATTTTAAGACATTAATAGTAGAATCAATAGTGAGAAAAACATATTAAATAAAATAGTGACAGACTTAAGATTTTTACTAAAAGGGGTTCAAATTATGAAGAACTAAACACACGAAGGTTCAACCTCTATTATATATACATTAAAAAAAAAACTATTTAAACATATGTATAAATATTGTAATTTTTAGTCAAAGAGGGTTTGAATGAACCCTCTTAGCCTTACCTGACTCCCCCGATAAAACAGATGGGTCAAGAATGATCCTTTCAACTTCATCTCATATCAATTTTCGATAAGATTTTGTAAAAGAATAAACACAGACTGGTGATAGATTTATAGTCCATAGATAAAGAGAAATATAATGACATACAGTATGCAAATTTTTAATTGGGACAATATTTTCAAGTATGTTGAAGAAATAGAAATAATTGATTAAAAGAGAAGCTCAAGAGCATCAAAATATGATTCACCCATATTGTTCGTGTGAGAGGAGAACGTGGATGACTATGCTCAACCTATTAACCACTTCATCAAATTCTCCAATTATAATGAATAATATTCACAACTATCAAAGTATATTTTTGTACATTTATCTTGTGAGAAGATATTAATTCCTCCACATAATCAATTAGCAACCAAGACTATTGGATCTCCAATACAAGATAAATTGTAGCTAGGTACATGTAACTGCTTATAATTAATTTGTTGATGTTTAGAGTTCCAAAAGAAATTCAACGTAACAAATGTAAAGAGCACTTCTAATAAATACTACTATATTAGTTATCCTTTAAATACATATTCTAATTTAGTGATTCTTGGAGTTACAAGAGTGGCTTCTCACATTTCTTTAAATATTTATTTATTGTGATTATTGAATAAGTTATTTTTCCACTTTAAGTATTTAGTGTAATATAATATAATGACTATTTAAATACATTTTATACTACAACATATGAATCTGATCTATAATTATACATGAAAGGTAACTTTTCAAATTACTTGTTCATTTTTTCAAATTAATTAAGAAATCAATGCATTGATTTTGAAAGAATACATTACACCTGCATTTGAATCTAGTCCATATAATCGAACCATACTTAGTAACCCTTCATATTCTTAACCTTTTGAGAGTAACTAAGAAAATTAATGCATTGTTTTTTTTAAAGAATGAATTATATTAATTTAATTTAACACCTTCTCAGTTTTAGTATTTAGTATAATATAATATGATTAGATATTATGATTGAATGTAGGGGTAAAATGGTAATCCAACTTTGCACTTTGGAGTTTTTCACTTTTAGTAATATAATAAAATAATATAAATAAAATAATAATACTATAATATATGAATGATATTATATGATGATGATGATATGATATGATATGATTATGATGATGATATATACATTGTTTTATCTATCATAACTTTTCAAATTCTTCCATTATGAGAATTATGATCATGATTAAAAACAATATCAATGCACTTATTTATCAAGAAAATAATAATTTAATTATTAAAGGGCTTAAGGACTTAACTTCTACCATTAAGTAATTAAAATATTTATATTTAATTAAATAATTAATCACATTTTAGTTTAGTAAAAGGGCAAAATGGTAATTCAACTTTCTTTCACTTTGGAGCTTCCCACTTATAATAATATATGATGATATATGATCTATGATATGATGATGATTTATATTTATTTATTTATATTAATGTTGTAACTATCCTGGATCTTACACAATTCTGATAATTTCAATTGAATATACTAACGACATTTTGTAGACCTTATTCCTATACATTGTTCCTATACTGTATTAAAAGCAGACATCTTTTCACATGTGTATATTGTGGACAAACAATTTATCTGCTAAAAAGAAGTTGTATTCTGTTTTTCCTCTACCAATGTTTAGCTACTTTTGAACTTTGTAATTACTAACTAAATTGCAAGGTTGTTGCAATGCAAGTGATGGAACTTTATGAATGATCCCTGATGGGTTTGTTTTACTGACTTATGGATTGGAGAGTTTCAAATTATTAGCTATTACGGTTTAGTTGAGGTCTATCAGAAATAACCTCTCTACTAAGGTAAGGTTTATATACACTATATCTGTCCATTTTGTGTGACTCTACTCTAGGTATGTTGTTGTTGTACTCGGCTTAGTCCATATTTGTCTAGCAAGTACTTTTTATATACTATTGTACTCTTTTACAAGCAATAGCCGCCCAAGTTGCATCAGAAGCAGCAACCCTTGCAATAACTCTGTTTCTCTCGTTTGTTCAGTCACATTGTCTTTCATCCCAATAACTTCATCAAATTTTGAAGTCCCGACAATATTAACTCTTAAAAATATCACTTGGTGGAGAATAATGTTCAAGCTCAAGTCTTTAAAATCATTTTTAAAGAACATTCCAGCCAAGTATTATGACATCTAGCATTGCAGCAGCAACATACGAAGTAACAACAAAAAAAGCTACCAAATCTTTTTTTTTTGTGGAAACTGGGGGAACGAGGCAGGAGGAGGGGGAGGAAGAGAAGCATACATCAAACATAAGCTCGTTATACATGATATATTCATGGAATCTTAATTTTCTTGATCATACATCTAATTTATGCAGCGTTAACAATCCTGGCTTCAAAAGAAGTGAATAGATGAAGTAGATGATATCTCCAGCAGCTCTAACTTTTGGCTTGAGATGTGTATTAGATCCCAGGCTATTATCGACAGGAGCCGAAAGCTATAAAAATGAGAGACCAGTTAGTTATGAAATATAAAATCCTAACAAGAAGATAAAGTTCAGACCAGAATACAATAAAAAGAATTGCAAGAGTAAAATATCAACCCAATAAAGAAGATAGCAGTGTCCCCATGAAGGCTACATAGAGAAAGAGAAATGAAAACAAGAGTAGTCATTATTATAATATTCCAATCGTTTTGTTATTTGTTACGGTGTTATCAAGTAACAAAAGAGGCTATCACCTAACCATTAGATAGATTATAACTACCAATAGTAAACTGAACCAAAACAATTACTACATAATCAAATCTATAATAGAAATTAACAGTCGAAAACTCTTGTGAATATGGTTCAATAGGGTATGAGAAATTGCTACAGTTGGCCTTCGGAAGGCGAGGGTTAAAACCAACAAGAAATTATGCTACAATCGCACCGAGGTCTTATCACCATTCATGGTTGAAAGTAGTAAATGTCAAAGAAAATTTACTTCCCTTCCTTCCTTGTCTACTTTCACTCAACACACTTTACCATCATCTCATTAGAAAAGAAAAAAACCAACATATTTTTCTGGTCAATTTTATTGAGCACAAATCCAAAAGTTCCAATAGCTTTTTGTGCCCTCCATCACAGTCTTCAACTTCTCCAGCAACTGAACTCCCTGTAACCTCACCAATATCCCGCTGTGAACCCCAAGAATGCCATTAGCCAGGCTCCTTTCCTTTAATCATAAGCTTGCAACATTCTTTTTTGGAACTTACTTATCTTTTTGGGAGGAGAATTGGATTGATCATAGACCATTGAAACAAATATATCCAGACATCTACAACTTATGCCAACAACAGTGGCTGAAGTATGGTTCTGTATGGTCTGAGCGGGGATGGAGCATACCTTCTAAATAATTGGGAATTGGGATAACTGAATTATCTCAGTTCAAAGGCAACTACTGGAGATAACTATGGAATGACAAAGGAATAAACAATTTTTCTGTGAGAGATGCATACAGAGAACAGAACTTGTCCAACAATAGTGTGCTGCTGGCCATGGAAGCTGATCTGGAGAGTCCAAGATTCCATTTCAAAGTAGCATCCTTGACATCGCTGGTAATCAAGTGTTTCTTGTTGTATGTCAAGACAAATTTCACATAATATCTTTTGGTGTGATGTTTTTGGTTCCAAAAATATGGAGATTAAAATAATTCTCATATCACTCAGACAAGGTATGGTGAGTTCCTTCTATATCGAGCGAGTAAGCAAACGTCTACACAAGTAGCTTCGATTGTACAACCTGATGTTTCTGTTGTGAGTAATTCTTTTGCTTGTGTTTCACAGTTTGGATCATGGGTCATGGACTTAGGCCTAATTCCGGCAATTTCAGGTTGTTTTCAACGAGATCCAGATTTTTCCAACAACCAGAATCTCTGTAATCAAGTGTTTGTTGTTGTTTTCCAAGACAAATTTCACAAAATGTCTTTTTGGTGTGATGCTTTTGGTTCCAACAAAACTACAGGGGTTCGAATAATGCTCATATTGCTCAGGCTAAATATGATGACTTCCTTTAGTATCACGCAAGTAAACAAATGTCTCCACAAGTAGCTTCAATTACACAACCTGACGTTTTTGTTGCGGGTAATTCTTTTGCTTGTGTTTCACAGTCTAGTACTCTTGAATCATGGGTCATGGACTCAGGCGCTTCTAATCATATCTCTGGTGATAAATCACTTTTGTTCGATATTGTTTAATCACAATCTATTTCTGCTATTACTTTAGTTAATGGGATCCAAACAAAACCAATAGGGGTTGGAGACGCCAATCCCCTATCTTCTGGCACTCTAGGACTCTGTTCTATATGTCCTTGGTTCTCCTTTCAATTTGGCATCCGTTGGTTGTTTGACGCGTGCCCTACGTTGTGACATAACCAGTTTTGATGATTTTTTTTCTCATGTAAGACCGCAGTACCGGACAAATGATTGGCACAAGACATGAATCACAAGGCCTTTACTATCGTACCTCTTCAAATTCCATCACAACATGCTCCTTTACAGATCCTCCAGACCTATTTCACAAACATTTGGGACATTCGAGTTTATCCAAGCTACAAAAAATGGTGCCTATTTGTCTAGTTTGTCCACATTAAATTGTGAGTCGTGTTAGCTTAGAAATACAAAATCAATTTGGTGTTTCTATTCAAACTTTTCGTAGTGATACTACCATATAATACTTTTCCTCCCAATTTCAGGAGTTTATGACTCACCAAGAAATTATTCACCAGACATCTTGTCTGTACACCCCTCAACAAAACGGTGTAGCATTAAGGATGAATAGGCATCTCATTGAGACCACTCGCACTCTTCTCATTGAATCCCATGTTTCGTTGTGTTTTAGGGGAGATGTAGTCCCTGCGTCTTGTTATTTAATCAATTGAATGCCCTCAACTTCTATTCAAAATAGAGGTTCCACAGTCCATACTATTTCCTCAGTCACATCTCTACTCTATCCCCCCTCGTGTCTTTGGGAGCACATGCTTTGTTCATAACTTAACCCCAAGAAAAGATAAATTAAACCATCGTGCCCTCAAATGTGTCTTTCTTGGTCACTCTCGAGTTCAAAAAAGGGTATCACTGTTATTCACCTGATCTTCATTGATACCTTATGTTCATCAATGCCACATTCTTTGAGTCTCAACCTTACTATACATCTTCTGATCTTCCTGATGTGTTTGAGGTGTTATCCATACCTTAGGTTTTACCTATATAGACTTTTGATGAATCTATGGTTACTTCTACATCTCTAGTTGTAGTGCCACCACTCCTGACTTATCATCGTCATCTGCGTCCAATAGAAGTCCTAGATGATTCATATCACACATCGGCCCATGCTTCTACTATGGACTTGTCTACTCCTAGTCAACCGATTGCACTTCCAAAAAGGTATATGATCCGCTTGAAATGCAAACCCACATTATAATTTCTTGAGTTATCATTATCTATCCTCGCCACATTATGTTTTTGTATCATCTTTGCCCTCTATTTCCATTCCTAGGACATACAAGTGAAGCACTTTCTTATTCTAGATAGAGGCAGGCTATGATTGATGAGATGTTTGCTTTACATACGAGTGATACTTGGGAGCTTGTTTCCCTCCTACAAGTAAATCTATTATTGATTGCCATTGGGTTTATGCAGTCAAAATTGGCCCGGACGGTCAGGTTGATCAACTGAAGGATCGCCTTGTTGCCAAAGGTATACTCAGATATTTGAGCTATATTATAGTGACACTTTTGCTCCCGTGGCTAAAATAGCATTTTCCATCTTATTCTATCTATGATTGTTGTTCGTCATTAACCTCTTCATCAGTTGGACATTAAAAATGTTTTTTTTTGCATGGTGATCTTAAGGAAGAAGTCTCTATGGAGCAACCACCAGGTTTTGTTCTCAGTAGGAATCTAGTAGCCTTGTATGTTGATTGTGTAGGTCATTCTTTAGTCGAAACAATCTCCTCGAGTTTGGTTTGAAAAGTTTAGCACAATAATTCAAGAGTTCGACATGACTCGTAATGGAGTTGATTACTTAGTGTTTTATCGGCATTCTACACCAAATTTGTGTATTTATTTGGTTGTTTACGTTGATGATATCGTTATTAGTGTTTTAAAAGACTCTATTGGGACTCGCCTCGGGCTCTAGCAAAACACTCTGGGACTTAAGTGTGGGGCTTAATTCTGTAAGACTTACGCCCTAAGCGCCCGACTGTACACCCTAAGCACACTCAACACCCAATGCTTGGGGATCGCGTAACAGATCTTACACAAATTATATGTTAAATTCTTTAGTCAACATTGTTAACCCTCATAATTCTTGAATAAATGAATGATACTTAATAGGTTTTTAATCTTATAGAAATAAGAATATTGAGAGTAACTCAAATAACAAGTTGTAGTATCACATGTTTACTATTTAGTAACACCGTGGGGGTGATTATTTATTACATAACATTTCTTTTAAAAATACATAGTGAAATTTTACTCTTTCACTTATCATTGGTCTTTCATGTTTTTTCATGTCTCAAAATTATTGTATTTTATTATTTAGCTATTTGAAAGTAATATTTTTTAACTATTTATGTCATTGATACCAAAAAAGTGCACTTTACAAATCTAAGTAAGTGCTGCCCACTTACTTCTCATGTTCTACTACATTCTCCTAGTTGAAACTGGAAAATAGAAAGACTCAACTATTTACATTAGTAACTGGAAAATGCCTCGAATTTTGTTTAGCTTCTGTAGTTGTTCGGTCCATTTCTGCAGGTCTCTACCACGCACATGAATGTAGAGTCCAATCTCCTTGTATATCCTTTCACATTGGAAGACAGACATTTGAAATCTTATGGGAATTCCTTTCCCTCCAAATAACGTAGACTACCATTGCAAATACACAGTTGGTTATTGTACCTATTCCTGTTTTCTTGCTTGCCCAACTGTTTGCCCAAGCTAGTTCAGTATGCCAGCTTCCCATAGGTCTAGTAAATCCCATCCAGTTAAACATTTTTCTCCACAAAGAGCCAGCAATAGGACAGGCAAAAGAAAGGTAATCAAAAGTCTCAACCCCTACCTCACAGTAAGCACATTCAATTGGTACTTGAGTACCGAATTTGAGCAACCTCTCTATAGTAGCTAACTTCTTCCAAGCAGCCAACCATAATATAAACTTATGTCTAGGATGAATATTTTGTTGTAGAGCAATATTCTTCCAACAAACTTTAGGATGAATTGGCAACATGTTAAGATACATCTTATGAATAGAGAATTTACCACCCACTACTATATTCAGCTTTGTTTTAATATCACATTGTGTCACCATATTCCTTAGAAATTTCCCATATCTAGGATCTTTCTCACAACCCATGTTGCAGTAGATGGGATATGGCACTGATCTATATTCTCATTCTTTATATAGTAGGTATTATACCCACTTAATCCATAGGAAATCATTTCCCAATGTATTGACCATAATAACTTCAAAATAACAGCTTTATTCCACAAACACAAGTTGATTATGTTCTGGGTCCTGCAGTCTTAGGAAGACATAGCTTTTCCCATGAAATCAATTCTTTCCTAGAGCTAATAGTTGAATCTGTCCACAAATAAATTCTGCATATTCTTTCAATCAGTTGATTCTCTTTGGAAGAACAAAAATTTGTGCCCAGTTGGTTTGTACTCCAAAAATTACAGATTTAATCAACTGAATAATGCCAACATAAGAGAGAGGTTTTGTTGTCCAGCACCTAACTCTCTCTGTGATCTTCTCTACCAATGGCATACATTTGAAAGAGATAGGTACCCCCAAATATTTGAAAGGGATTTCTCCTTCAACATATCCCAATGTTGTTAGTAAGGTTTCCTTCAATTCAGATTTCACCCCGCTAAGGAAGATGGAGCTTCTCTCTGCATTTGCATGTAGCCCAGAAACCACATTAAACCTATGAAATGCCTCCTAAAGTAATTGGATGGGCTCTAAATCAGCTTTTCAAGACATCAGCAGGTCATCTGCAAAACAAACACGTTCAACCCCAAACTTCTTGCATTTAGGATGAAAATGGAACGGTGGATTCCCCTTCAGTACATTCATCTCCCTTTGTAGATACTCCATACCTAGGAAAATTAAGTAAGGGGACATTGGATCCCCTTGCCTAATGCCTCTCTTCCCCTGAAACTGTTTGGTCAGTCCTCCATTAATGATCAAGGAATAGGTGACAGTAGGTATGCATTCCATGATCTAGCCAATAAACTTAAATGGAAAGACTAATTTAGCAAGCAGTCGTCTAAAAGATTTCCATTCTATAGAGTCATAAGCTTTTCTCAAATCATCCTTCGTAGTACATCTAGGTGATAAGCCTTTCCTAGAGTACCATTTCATGAGCTCATGACTAAATATTATATTATCTATAATGTTTCTTCCTTCAATGAAAGTAGATTGTGAGGGGCTAACAAGATCAATTATAACTGGTTTAATCCTATTAGTTAGGATCTTGGTGATTACCTTGTAAATAGTGGAGCAATAAGCCTATACTCTTTGACATGAGTTGGGGTAGTAACTTTGGGTACAACTAACATCTTTGTATAACCTCCCAGTTTCAAAGAACTCCTTCATTGCATACAATATATCCTCTTTGACTGTAGACCAATACTTTAGGAAGAACTCCACAGGAAACCATCAATACCAGGTGTTTTGTCTCTGGCCATCCTTGTTATTGCATCTATAACCTCCTGGTCAGTTCTAGGAGCTATAAGGGAACACTTTTGAGAATAGGATAAACATGGCCCCTCTCCGATTACCTCTATATTTGGACAAGGAAGCTGATTTGCTGCTGTACCCATAAGATTAGTTAAGAAAGATTTATATTCCTCTTCCACCAATTTTGACTCATGTAGTCTAAGAGGGTGCTTGGATTGACATATATAAAATTTGGTCAAACCTTCTTTTAAGTCAGTTTTTGACTTATGGCAATATTTGGCACATATAAAAAAAACAACTTAAAATAAGTCAAAACTGACTTAAAATAAGTTAGGAAGTGTTTGACAAGGTAAAAAATGACTTAAAATAAGTCAAAAACGAAAAGTAGGCCTCCCCCAACTTTTTTTTTGACTTAAAAGCTACTTTTTTTCAGGCAATCCAAACGGGATGTAAGTCCACTAGTATCATGAATGGAGGAATACTATTTTTTGCTACTTCTCATTTTCATCTAAGCATGAAAATATTTGGTACCAGTTATCCAGTTGATTCTTGATTTCTGTTTCAGCACTTGTTCCTCAATGTCACTCCACTTTGTAACCTCTATCATTCAAGTATGTTCTTCTACTAGGCCAAGTTGAGTGCTTGATAGGCCAACTGTTATTGGATAATATCTAGTTTCTGTCTAGCACACTATATCTTATGGGTCAAACCAATCCAAGTTGGGTGTTTGGATTGGCATAAAATTTGGTCAAATCTTCTTTTAAGTCAGTTTTTGACTTATGGCAATGTTTGGCAAATATATAAAAAATAACTTAAAATAAGTCAAAAATGACTTAAAATAAGTTAGAAAGTGTTTGGCAAGATAAAAAATGATTTAAAATAAGTCAAAAATGTTATAAAACTAAAGCAAAATAAGACAAGAAATATAGAAGATGAAAATAATAGCTAAAGCAAAATAAGACAAGAAATATAGAAGATGAAAGCAATAGAAATAGGGAGACAAGAGATGAGAGCTTTTCTTATTATTCCAAGTCTTCAAGTGTATACAATATGAACCCTTATGCCTCTATTATAGTGTAACATAGAGGCATACTAGAGGTTAGTCATAAACATGACATTAACATGAATATAATGGAGGAGGTTATAATCAATCAAAAAGCTTATTGATTTAATTGAAGGGAACTAAGACAATTAGCTTAGCTGGAAGTGAAAGGTTACAAGAATAATGATTATAAAGTTGGAGGTTATGATTATCTTCATAATGGAGGAAAGTAATGGAGATAATGGATGAGAGTAACTTCTTGGTGTAATGGACATTCACACTATAATATTTTATAACACTCCCCCTTAGATGTCCATAGATAATATGCCTCGTTAAAACCTTACTAGGAAAAAACCCTGTGGAAAAAAATCCTAGTGAAGGAAAAAGAGTACACATATCTTTTAATACGCTTTCAATGTTGCCTCGTTAAAAACCTTACCAGGAAAACTCAATTGGGATAAAACCATGGTGAAGGAAAAGAGTACACCGCATAATTTTCTCCCCCCCGATAAAAACTTTACTTGATATCTTGGAGACGATGCATTCCCTGCTTATATCACCACTTCTCAAATATTGATGTCGGAAATCCTTAGTGAATAAATTTACAAGATTATCACTTGAATGGTTCTTTGAACGTCAATCTCACCATTTTGTTGAAGATCATGTGTGAAAAAAGACTTTTGGTGAAATATGCTTTGTTCGATCTTCTTTTATTGTATCCTCCCTTCAATTGAGCTATATATTATTTTCGTATATGGTGGCTGCAATATCCTTTTCAAAAGATAATCACATATTTTCTGAATATGATAGATCATGATTCCAACCAAACACACTCTCGACTTAATTCATAGATCAATATTATATCTGCATGATTTTAAAAAGTGGTTACTAATGTGATTCTTTGAATTTTCAAGATATTGTTGTGTCTCCATATGTAAATAATAGTCCATTTGTGATCGAGCTTTATGCAGATCAAATAAATATTCTGCATCTACATAATCATATCATTTCTGACTTGGGGATTGATCATTTCAATTTTATTGAATCTCGTCTTTTCTTCTGAAAGAAAATCACACATCTTCTATGTGTTGAGTCACTTGCTTTGTTAGTTTCTTATCATAACTTGAATGATAATATGACAATCATTTCACATAACTTTCGTTATGTATATCAAATAATCTTCTAGCATTTGAATAACCAACAATCTGTAAGTGCACCAATTGCACTTATACATGAAATTTTAAATCATTTTCATGAGATCAAAAAGATTCTTTCTCTGTGTTAAGCAGTCTCAAAACCATTGGGTACTCAATGGAATTTCTTTAAGACCTTTTAAATCCTTCAAGGATTTTCATATAACCTTCATCGTCTAGTTAGACATAATAATCATTCATTATGCATATTCAAGTATTTCATCTATTGCCAGACTGAAACAAGTCTCATTGCATCCACCACTAGAGTATATATCTCCATTTAATAATGTTAGGATTTTTGCGAAAACCCTTTATGCCCCGAGGCACAAACCGCACTTTATATCTTACGATTATACTTTCGCATAATGATTCATTTGTACCACACTGACATTATATTTTGATCCATGAACTATAAGATCAAAAACATCACTTTTCTAAGTGAAACAAAATATACTTGAATAGTGCCAATCATTTATCTGTCAACACTATATGACATATTCAAATTTAAGATTCTCGTAACCATTTATAGCATTGAGTGCTACTTCATATCAAAGATACCGTCGACGGTCATTTTGATATCGATTCTAATACGACATACTTATCGAGATCTTTTCATTTTTTCATCATTTTCAGGTACCTGAACCTTTGCCAAGATTTTATAAAGCGTTATGTCATAGTGCTCTTTCAAAGCACTTACCTCATTATCATCACCATTTTGATAATTTGCTCCTCTCCTTCCTCAAGGAGTTTTACGTTTGGAATCGATTGGTCTATCACGCTTCTAGCGTATCATAGACTTTGTCCTTCAATGACTATTTATTGGAGCATTTGCAACTTAATTAAAATATTGGGTCAACAAATAAATCTGTCAAATTATTTGCAACATTTTGCAAATGAATTATCTCTTTAACTTCAAGTTCACATTTTTTAACGAGGATCTAGATAATTCACCCCACACATAATTTTTAGCTGCTAAACATATCTCCCCCTAATGTTAGGAAATCTAACATTTACCCCCAACCTCATTTGGGGATCCATCTTCGTGCGTGGTGGAGCAATAAAATCATATGTGCACACATCAAATTTTTAGATGGAAATTATTTGGTTCCTAAACCTGAACCAATTGTGATGGGAGAACCTTGTTGGCTTGATGCATACGCGTTAAATAAACTCATCTCATACCAAATTTTATTTGAGAGATTTGTTCTCATAATCAATGGTCTAGCTATAATTTGGAGGCAAACAATTTTTGCCAAACCAACCAGTATTATCAACATAATTTTATAGTTTGAAACTGTGCTCTTAATTTAACAATTTGAGCAAACAACGTTATAAAAACAAATTTGTAAGTTGATACAAATGCACATGTGACCATACCATAGATGTATCTATTAAATCATAATAGTAAGCGGTCCACATGGCAGGTGAACGAAGCCATATTCACCTTTTTATATGTTCCAAATAATTTCAGTGGATACAATCCCAACCTTAACTGGTACAATGATCATTTTATCATGAGAACAAGCAATACATGAGAATTCTTGAAGAATTTTTTATTTCTTCAACATATAACCATATGAATTCTCAATTCTTTTGCATCACATTTGAACCGAAATGGTCAACCATTTATGCCAACTGATATTTATTATAGTAAACTTCTAGTTTACTTTTACATGTGATCCATCATCATGTCTATATTTGTATACAACAAACAAGAGAAAGGCGGGTAACCTTTTATGTAAATATTCATAACCCGCTTTGATTGTAGTAATCTGAAGATATTTAATCTTTCAATAATTTACAGTCTCAATATAATTTCTTTTTCAATTCTTCTGAAACTTAAAAAGTTTCTTTTGAGACTTACTACAACCTCAATATTATGAACTATTTTCATTTCTGGATAGTAACAAATTAGTTCTTCCGAAACTCATAATTAAGTTTGTCTACTGCCACAAATTTCACAACACCATTCTTATGGTGACCATCTCCTTCAAGGAGAAAATTATTATTATTGTCATGGTTAATATTATTACATGCAAGACTTATTTCTTGACAACCAATGACAAATTTGTGTTGCCACACAACAACATTTATTTTGGTCATGACCACAGCCTTTATAGAAAATAATTATTTCTTTCCTTTGTCCTTCAATAGTTCATAATAGAACATACCAAAATATTTGTGTAGTACTCAAAGTATATGACCAAAATGACCATTTATGTCAATATATATATATATATATATATATATATATATATATATTCAATATCTCAAACCTCTCGTAGAGGTGAGATGTGACATTTATCCAACCATACATGAACATGTCCTTATCCATACGAACACAAGTCACATTCTCTTCAAGAAATGAACCATAACCATTTGTACATGCTCCATAAGTTTTTATCAGAAAATCATTGTGATGCTTTGGCATTATCAAATTGTGACTCACCTCAACATCACTTTAAGATGTCAAATGTACCAAATGTACTACCACTTTGTATTCCTTTATTTTGATGGAGGATTTACAAAACTTTTCAAATTGGCTTCCATTAACAACAATGTGCCCAATATCTTTTCATACCACTTTGATGGATAAAAATTACATTCACATTTGAAGGACCATCTTAAGAAACAATGTGCCCAATAACCTTTCATACCACTTTGATGGACATAATTACCTTCACATTTGAAGGACCATCTTAAGAACCCATAATGTTCTTCCTTTTAATTATCACAATGATGATCATTAACATTTTACCACACTCATATTCATACATTTAACCACTTGTCATTTTCAGACATATTATGCACTGCTACCACATTCACATAAGAGGATGGAGTAAATTAATTGGACAAATTTCATCACTTTCAGTCAAAGGTATACAACTTTATGTTCATCATCATATCATCACTATAGTGCATTAGGACTTAAACTCAATGTATTACCCATATAAAGATGCCTTTGGTCATAAATCAATGGGACTTGAACCCAACTTCTTATTATCATGGTGCACTGAGACTTTACTCGATGTCTTACCCACTTGGTGCGGTGAAACTTGAATTCACCGTCTTACCCTCAATCAATGTCTTAATAAACCAAATGCATTACAAAAAAATTAATATTGAATACCATATCAGAATTTGACTTAAAATTGAGTAAAACTGACAAAACTAATTAATTAGAACAACATGTTGGAATCATATAAAAGTCTCAAGTTAAAATAAATTAAAACATTTTAACAGTCCCTCTCAACATTGTTATAAAGATTATCATAATTTACTAACCATTTTAAAATAACCACAAAACAAGCTTTGTTAGTACAAATAATGTATAGGATATGAAGTATACCATGCAACTAAAAAATTACTAGGATAATCCATAAAAATCAAGAAATACCTACCATTGATTCTTGACGGAGAATGAGAAACTCGTGCTGATAACGTGTTATAAAACTTAAGCAAAATAAGACAAGAAATATAGAAGATGAAAGCAATAGCTAAAGCAAAATAAGACAATAAATATAGAAGATGAAAGCAATAGAAATAGGGAGACAAGAGATGAGAGCTTTTCTTATTATTCCAAGTCTTCAAGTGTGTACAATATGAACCCTTATGCCTCTATTTATAGTGTAACATAGAGGCATACAAGAGGTTAGTCATAAACATGACATTAACATGAATATAATAGAATAAATTATGGAAATGAAAGGTTAAAAGAATAATGGTTATAAAGTTTGAGGTTATGGAGGTTATGATTATCTTCATAATGGAGGAAAGTAATGGAGATAATGGGTGAGAGTAACTTCTTGGTGTAATGGACATTCACACTATAATATTTTATAATAAAAAACCAAAAGTAGGCCTCCCCCAACTTTTTATTTTTTGACTTAAAAGTCATTTCAGTTTAACTTAAAAGCTACTTTTTTTAGCCAATCCAAACGGGCTCTAAGTCCACTAGTATCATAAATGGAGGAATATTATTTTCTGCTACTTCTCATTTTCATCTAAACATGAAAATATTTGGTGTTTGCATCCCCACCAGTTATCCAGTTGATTCTTGATTTCTGTTTCATCACTTGTTCCTCAATGTCACTCCACTTTGTCACCTCTGCCATTCAAGTATGTTCTTCTACTAGGGCCAAGTTGAGTGCTTGATAGGCCAGCTGTTGTTGGATAATATCTAGTTTCTGTCTAGCACACTTTATCTTATAAGTAAAGGAGGCCATATATGCATTTAGGTCTCTTAATCCACCCCTTAAAGCTTTGAGTTTACCCCATAATTAGTTTCCTATTAGTGTTATTAGTCAGTTTATGACTTCCCCTTGAGATAGTCAAGGCCATTAGCATAACCGGATATACCAACATTGATTGGACATGATCACCCTCTGATATTGTGTTTTAGTAGGAAATAATGTGTTGTCGTGGAAGAGTAAGAAATAGAGTGTGGTTGCTTGATCAAGTGCAGGAGCAGAATATCGAGCAATGGTTGTCGCAACTTGTTAGCTAGTTTAGATCAAACAGTTTCTGATAGAACTAAAATTTGGAGAAACTGGTCATATGGAATTTGTGTATGATAATCAAGCAGCCCTTCATATAGCATCAAATTCAGTGTTTCATGAGAGGACTAACCACATTGAGATTGATTGTCACTTTATTAGAGAAAAGATACACTCAGGAGATATTGTTACAAAATTTGTGAAGACAATTGATCAACTTGCAGATATCTTCACCAAGTCCCTCACTGCTCCTCGTATTAATTACATTTGTAACAAACTAGGTCCATATGATTTTTTTGCACCAGCTTGAGGGGGAGAGTTAGAATAGGAATAGGTGTACACAGTCCTACTTAGAATAGGAATAGTAATAATATTTAAGGGATATTTAGATGAGATTTTTTAAGTGACTTGTAGCTAGCTACTTACGTTTGACTTTTGGCATTTTTTGTACTTTTTAAGTCTAAAGTGAAGTGCTTAGTTGTGTCTTGTCAAACACCTTTAAAAATTAAAAAGTGCTTAAAAGCCAAAAACACCTAAAAATAAGTCAATTCAAAAACCCTCTTAGTATACTACTTGGTAAAGGATTATATTATAGTGTCTATAAATAAGGTCCTCATGTAATAATGTCAATATACAATTAAATAATATTTTTTTCTCCTATATTTTTCACAAGGATTAAGGAAAATCCAATCGACCTAAACCTCCCATTCACGCGCAACACCCAGAGATTAGAATCAGTACGTCTTAACTTCTCTCAAGCAAGAACTAGGGTTCTTCATCCTCGAGCTTCAGTTTAAAGAATCAATCTAGGGTCTCCACATTCCATGTATTAGAATTTCATCAATGGGTATCCTTTCACCCATTGAGTTCCAAAGAAAACATAGTTTTTCAGATAATGATTTCTATAGAAGTTAGTTTTCTTATTAAAACATGATTTTCACTATATTTTCCATTCTTCTTGGATAGTTTGATTATGTGATTCCATCTAAAAATCAATACTTCTAAGTAGTACCTCATGTACCCTAAAAACATAAATATTTTTCATGACTCAGAACTACGTTGTTTTAGATTGTATGTCACATATTATCAGTTTTCCTGATTTAGAAGTGCTTTCAGATAAAGTATCTATCAGTTATTATCAGTTTATCGATATTCATTAGTTATTCAGATTATCAGTCTTATCCGAGTATCTTTTAGTCAGTGTTTAGGGGAGTGTGAAGCGGTAAAAAGTGATAAGGTCCCGCTTCACACTTTAAGCGAAGCGCTTGCTTCATTGAAGTGAAGCACAATGTAAAAGAAAAAAGACCAAAAAAAATAGAGACAAAATATTTAAGAAAAAAAATCATATTAATAATTAAAAAAAAGGTTCCTTTGTAGTTTTCTTGTCACAAAACAAACATACAATTGTTGTCCTATTAGTCTCGCTAACTTTTTTCCCCATATTTTCATGCCAGGTCAGGCATTGTTAATTCAAATAATATTAAAAGAAAATAATCAACATTATATTGTTATCACTATTAAGAAAAAATTCAACAACATTTTAGACAATGTTAAGAAACAAAACATTTTAGCAATTTATACTTTAATCACTATGAAGAAAAAAAATTCAGCAACATATAATTTAAATAACCAAAGCTAAACAAGGAAAAGGAAACTAGAATAACGAACATAGCAAAAAAAAAAAGAAAAAAAAAACCCTACACAAGTAGTGCCACTGCACCAGAAAGAAGAAGAAAGAAAAGAGTACATTAAAACCTTACTATTCTGATTTCTTAATGAACAGGGAAGTCACTCCTAATTTTATACTTTAAAATCGATAACTAATTAATTAAAAAAACAAAGGCGTTGCTTTTCTTGCTTTGCCGCTTCTAGTTGCATCGTGCTTCAAGCCCAGAAAGCGAACACTTCTTTCCACGTGCCTCGCTTCAGCTGGCTGAAGCCCTGAATCCTCACTTCGCTTTGGTGCTTAAAGCGATGAAGCGCTCGCTTTCTTTAATATTGGTTTCAGTATTTATTATTAGTTTATTTGCATTATAGTATTATCAATCTAAATTTAGTTGGGTGTTACTTAGCACCGAGTGAATTTAGGTATGAAGGTTCACCCGTCAGTTAGTATTGAAACCTTAAGTAGCAATCCCTAAGTCCCTAAACTACGTGCTACCATGGGATTATGATGGTCACTGCTAGACCAGAACTGACCCCTTAGTCCTTTATGAACAGTAGCTTAGTGGTACCACATTACCTCAAACCAACCTCTACACCCTGACAAGGTGTATTGGACCCTCTTCGATGGGGATGATACATCGAACTCCATGTTTAGCTCACATGGTTATGTATCGGTTATTAGTATCTCCCATAGTCTAATCGCAGATATTGCATGACCTTGTAGTTAGTTATCTTAATTTTTCAGCATTTATCAATTACATGTTTTACTACCTAGTCATTGCATTAGTCCATGTTATTCAACTCAGCACTTCAGACTTATCATGTTCAGTTTGGTAGTCTTATAATGCATATTTCACATACTCAGTACATTCAAAGTATTGACTGCAGAGTCTCCGTGCTATATTTTTCTATAATATAGATTTGGACGTTTAATGTTTAACCCGGTGTTAGCAGGACTTTCTATCAACTCAGTAGCACGTTAGTTGAGTCGTCATCTTTCGAGGACAATCTTAATATTTCTTTCAATTATTAAATATCTTAGTTTTAAGATAGTTAGAGTTAGTTTTAGGTTTGTCCTAGTAACTCACCTTAGTACAGGCTTTGTGATAAACATGTCACCTTTGTGTTGTTTAGATGAACTCACTTTTGAGTTTTTTAATTTTATATTTCAAACTACTTAGTTATTTCAGTTTAGCTTTCACATTCAGTTATTGTTTACATAAATCATAGTGTCATGCCAGGCCATGAGTTAGTTTGGAGTCACTTGTGGCTCTATGCACCGTGTTACGAATAGGGGATAGTCTCGAATAATGACAAAATTGGTATCAGAGCCTTAGGTTCAAATGTCGTAGAGCGTCTAAAAGTCATGTTAATAGAGTTTTATTCATGGGTGTGAAGCGCACCACACTTATGAATGAGAATCTATGAAACGTTTTAGGAAATACTTAACTTCTTTCATGCTCTCAATCGTGCGACAGAGTTTAACGCCATTTAACCTCTTTCTATTCTAATTTGCGCTCTACGTGTACGACAAAAGTAACAAGAATAAAGGTCAACAAGCACCAGTAGTTCCAGTAACCTTCGAATAAGCAAGTCTCTCATGTCGAGTTCAAGACTGGATCTAGAAGCAAAGATCTGGAAGCGACATTAGTTTTGGAAGAATGTAGTTCCAAAAGAAGATAGCGACAATGGAGCGTATTACTACGTATTTTGTATTTAGAACGTAGTGTCGGAGTATATTGTTAGGAATTTGGAAACCCACACTGTTAGATTCAGTCTCTTTAGAGTATAGGTAGAATAAGTGCAACACGTGCATCTAGTGCGTTGTACGTGCATCTTGTGCACTATATGTGCATCTCGTGTACTGTTAGTACATCTCGTGTGACCAAGAAAGTCGCACAATTCCTAAAAATTGACTCGTAAATGCCTTAAAAATGGTGGGACTACCACTGACATTTTCTGTGCTTTTACTAGTTTCTTATACTCCTTTTGGCAAATGTAGTCCCTCTATCTACCCTTCTATATTTATGGCCTTCAAATAGGTTGGCCCATTCTTGGGGCCGCAAGCCGATCCTTATTTGTGGATTGGCACTTGTAGTTTTGGGAAGCCTACTGGCAGCTTGGTTTCCCAGTATTATCTTCGAATTCATCGGGTTAGCTGTTACTGATGTGGCGTGGGGTTCCTATATCAGGTTGGAGTTTCTACGTACATTCATTTAAATGTACTATAAGTATGTTTATTCAATTTACCAACTCAATGAATATTGGTGCAGGTAATATCTATCATATGCAATGAAACTAGTATAGGACAATCCCAAGATTGTGCGTCCTTCGATTTCTTCTACATGATCATATGTGGAAACACTGTGGTGAAAGGAATGAAACTAGTTGCATCCCGCAATTACATAGATGGATGGCGGTGAAGTCTTTTTGCATATGACATTTTCTCCTTTCCAGTATTTCTACTATCGATTCTTCTTAATGAGACTCCACAATTTTTCATTAAGCAAGGCCCAGTGGAGAAGGCGAAAGTAGTCCTGAAAAGGATATGAAAATATGGAGCAGAAAAAGAGCTTCAACAGGGAGCCCGGGCAAAAGATTCTACACTCACCAGGTTTAGTGATTAGTGTAGCGACACAAATTTTTTCCAGTGGTTCTTAGGCTTAGACTCCATCATGTTTTTCTGGCCTCTATTCTTATAGTTCATAGTATTTAAGTACCAAGCCACATTTCTAGCTTCGTTCCTTGGTGGTGCAATTTGAGCTGAAGTGTTTGGACTTGCAGTTTTGAGTTACAGATTCTTTGGGTGACGAAGAACTCTACTTTTTGCATATGCAGGGATTTTTCTCAGATATGAGGTATTTATTTAATTTCCTTGTCAGAGTAATCTCATTTGTCAAATATATCTAATTTTCCAATTTCTTCTAATATATGCAGATTTCCTTGTGTTTTTGTATACCATGGATCAAATCCATTAGTCCACTAAAGCAACAATCAGACTACATTGCCATTGCCTCTAGCGTCCTTCTTATAGATGTTATTCTTTACTTTCTACCCCACATGGTTGGACAGAGTCATCATACCCCGATGATCTTCGAGCTTTAGGTGCATGTTGCAAGGTAAAAATATATTTCTTCATGGTATTAGTCATGAATTTAGCTACGTTACCTCTCATTTGTGCCTTGAATGTGTGGGTATTCATTTTCCTTGCTATTGTGGTTATATGTGTAGGATTCATAATATACAAGTTCCTACCAGAGATAGGAAAGAAGGAAGGTGAGCTATCAGAAGCAAAGATTTGGAAGCTGCATTGGTTTAGGAAGAAAGTACTTCCAAAAGAAGATAGCGACAATGGAGCAAAGTACTAGGTCTTTCGTATTTAGAACTTAGTACCGGAGTAGACTGTTAGGAATTTGGAAACTCACACAATTAGAATCAGTCTCTTTAGAGTATAGGTAGAATAAGTGCAGCACGTGTATCTCATGTGTTGTACGTGCATCCCGTGCGTTGTACGTGCATCTTGTGTGCTATATGTGCATCTCATGTGACAAAAAGAGTCACATATTTCCTAAAATTGGCTCGTAAATGCCTCAATAAATGGCTTGTATATATATATAACTCAATACGGAGAAGAAACAACATTGCAGCAACTAGCTTTACATTTGGAGGTCGATTTGCATTTCCTAATTTTTTTTAAGCTAAAAAATCAACGTATTGTTTTTTTCCAACCTCTTTTGTGGTCGAATTTAAGCATTTTTAGTAGTAACTTCATTTACTAGTTTTAACAAGTAATAATATTAATAACTGGCTCCAATACTGAACTAGTTGGAAAATGCAAGTTATCTTCCTTTACATGATCTAAAAACCTTCAACTAGAGAAATAAGACTTATACCCTACCCATTTGACATCTCAATATACCCGTAACACCTCGCTATTTGAAAGAGCTAGAATTAGAAAGAGTCATTTTGGAAATAATGAAAATCTGAAATTTGGCAAAAGTTTTGTTAAGTATGATGTTTTGGGTCTACCTCAAACGACCATAACTTTTAGTACATAATGAATTAGGTGGGCTACAAGGTATCAAATGAAAGGTCTTGGAATACGCTTTACAACACCACTAAGTTTGCTAATTTTTGAGCTCGTATGAGGGAGATATGCCCATTTGAAGTCAGGCTGTCTAGATAAGGAAAGTTACCCGGATTTTAGAAGGGTATTTTGGTCTTTTCATTACCTAATTAGTTTAATTCATTTTTAGTAATTAAATTAGGGTCTAAACTGAATTGGTTTAGTTTACGCATTACCAATTTCACATTAGGGTTTTAAGAGAAAGAACCCAAGAGGAGGAAGGAGAAGAAAATGTAAAGATTCGTCAAGTTCTTGCGATTTTGGTTCTGGAGTTCGCCAAGGGTTAATCCCTACGAGGTATGTGAGTTCACATAACATTTGGTTTGTTCACCCACGCACCAAACATGTTTATTTCAGCATGAATTCGTCGTAAAAAAAGTTGAAAGTTTGAATGTTCTTGATGTGTGTTCTTGAATTGCTTTCGTTCTTGAATTGGGCTGAGATTGATGAGTTTCTTGAGATATTTGTGTCTATTATTAGAGTTGTTTGAGTTAGATTCTTGCGTACATGTTTTGGGTATCTAAATCTAAAGAGAAATTGAGAAAAAGGCTCGAATTTAATCGGATTAAGATAAAAAAATGAGTTGAAATACTTGTTAGGGTCACCTGGGGAGGGGTTGGCGCGGCGCGCCCCAGATGCGCTAAAGAGGCTGGGGCGGCGCGCCAACAGTGCACCATTTAGCAGCCTTTGAACTATGGGGCTGGCACCCGGGACGTCTACCCCTACCCGTTCGTCGTTTAGTCTGTTTGAGTCCTTCTAAAGTGTACTAACACTTCCTGTCGATTCTAAATAATCTAAATGACTTCTAAACATCTAGAAATCATCTGTCAACACGAATCATAACCTTGAATCCATAAATTCAAATTCAAGAAAAGTTAAGAGCCAAATCTAGAGAGCTCTTAGAGGCATTTCAAATTTTTTTACAAATGTTTTTAAACTTGTTTTAAGAATTGAGCATTGAGTTGAGTAAGAGTAAGAGCGAAGTTCATTTTCTTTAAAAGAATACATGGGAACTAAGTATTCCCAAAGAGTAAATGTTTTCACATTTAAACAAGAGAGAAAACACCAATTTTCCAACAGAGCTTTTAAGATAGTTTTTTAGTAAAAATCTCAAACCACAGAGAAAGAGTTATGTTTTTAAACATATGAGATGAGTATATTTTGAGAGTAGTATTGAGAACCGATATGGGGACGAGTTCATAATAACTCAAGTCTCTATAAACCATGTAGCCAACGTAGGTAGAAAGGGTAATACTTTTTAGTTGATTCATTAATGCTTTTAGCATAGACTAGTGGATCCACTTAGTTGAGGCTTTCTATATCCCGACAAGTTATAGGATAGTTTTGGCAGCGTTGGCGAGACGCTGTATCATCACATATATCATAGTGATGGTTTTCGGTTAGAGAATCTCCCAAATAGAGTTTTTTTTTTTGTATTCTTATATACAACTGAGATATTATGGTATTTTCAATACTTCAAGATGTTATACACCCCGTATCCGAAAACAGACCTCCAGGTAGATTTCCAGAAGTTGCCATTTCAACCCACGATTTCCACCCACGGACCGTAAGGAGACCCACGGCCCGTGCTGGTGGTCCGTATGGTTCGCGACTTCAACCCTGCCCTAGAAGCCCCCAGAAAATTCGTCTAAGGGTCAGTCCACGCCAGGACCTACCGACAGTACATCAGACCACGGTCCGTGGTCTAGGGTCGTAGGTCAGACCCTCAGCTTCCAGCTCCCAGCCACGATCGACGGTTGACCAGTACGGACCGTCAGTCGATCGATGATCCATAGATCCTGTCTGTCAGTGACCCCAATAGAAGTTAAGTCAGGCATCTTTTGGTCTTTTCCTTACACGTTGGACACTTAAACTACGTAGTTTTGGTCAGTTTTAGCCTAGAAACATAACTAGAACTTACCTAAGTCAGATTATTCTTCAAAACTTAGAAATATTAGAGTGTAAGAGGAGAAAGAGGTCAAGAACCCTGGTTCAAGAGCGTAGCAAGGTCCCATCAGTTCCAGCCCCTAAATCGAAAGATTTCTTCGTGGAATTCGTCACAAGGTATGTGGGATTTCACTAGTGGGTTCATTTCGCCCATTAGGTCCCTAGATTTCAGTCGGAATCTTGATTCCCTTAATACTATCTAGACCTAGGGTTTCTTGAATGTTAGAATTGTTGGGTTTTAGCTGCTAGAATGCTCTAAATCATATTATCATGTTGTAGTATTGTTTTTGCCCAGGTTCATGCATAAACTCAGAACCCTAGCGATGTAGTTCTTTTAGTTCATGGGTTACACATGCTAGGCCAGTTAATTCAGTTGTATATAAACATGCTTCAATTTTCGAATGCATTATTATCAATATATTAATGTTGCATTCTCAGTTTGCATGTCAGTAATCAAGCTATCCAGTATTACAGAAATTCAGTCATAATTAGTTAATTACATAATCAATTGGGAGAAGCTTAATACCGAGTGGACTAGGGTCAGTCACCCTTAAAGTCCAAGAACTACACGCCCCGTAGGTTGTAAGTCCCCTATGTGGGCATCATTTTAGTGTTCACGTCAGCATGCCTCTATACCTCTGGCAGGGTATATTGGGTCCTCTCCATGGGGCGTATACATCGGACTCCACATTTAGCTCATATGGTTTTATGTCGGTTATTAGTAGCTCCCTTACAGTTCAGCCATATTCTATTGCATTGACCATGTTTTCAATACAGTTCAATATTCAGTCTCAGTATGTTATAAACTTGGTCATTGCATTCAGTTTAGCCATGTTCAGTATTTCCAGTATCCTTATCATGTTTAGATTATATCATTGCTTTATTGCTTGTTCAGTTATGTTATTGTTCAGCTTTACTCTATCTTGCATGCTCAGTACCTTTCAAGTACTGTCGCATACTCTGCGCTACATCTTCTCGTGATGTAGGTTCAGGTCCCCAGTAGTCAGATCACACATAGATCGGTTCCCAATCTTCAGTTCAGGAGCTTCAGTGGTGAGTCATCATTCTTCGAGGACTAGTGACATGATTATTTTTCTTGCTTTTAGTTTTAGTTTCAGTTTCAGTTTTTACTAGATTTAGCTGGGGCATGTCCCAACACTTCTAGTCAGTTAGAGGCTATTTTAAGACATAGTTAGATTTAGTTTTAGTACTTGAGTTTATTTCAGTATCTTAAACTCTTCTCAGCTTT
>JAJOOE010008729.1:0-30192 GCA_036250405.1 Solanum raphanifolium | reverse complement strand
GGGGTATGGGACTCCATGTGTACATTGCACAAGTGAGCTTGTGAAGGGGTTGTGAGGGTGGTTTACCTATGATATGAACTAAATGGGTTATGACTAATGATGTAGTAAAGGAATGAGTCCTTATATGATGTTATGAAGTATGTTGGTCTTATGTCTAATGTTAAATGAAGATGTTATGACTTGTTGAATATTATGTACCTAGTCTATGGTGGCTTCCTAGGAACACTTGGTGTGAGTAGTATTATGGGATGCTACTTGCACATTGCACTAGTGTGACTTGGGGGTTGTCTTAGGTGATGGTTCCTATGTGAAGACTATGCCTTATGGTGTGCTTATCACTCTATGAATATATGTGGTTGGATTGATGAAGGCTATATGTAATTTCACTCTTGGTAACCTTAAGGTGATACATTGCACCAAGTATTCGCTAAGATTTTCTTGAGGAAAGGAGTTAAGATAAAGAGGAAGGTAATGTATTGTATGCATTGAATGTGCCTAAAATGTTATAAGTGGCCCTATGTGCAATTATGAATGGTTTCCATGTGTATGATGATGTATGTGGTTTATATTGTGCCTATTGTACTAAATGTTCATGAAGTTTCTCTAAAAAGGCATGATGCATAGTTTCCAACAAAAAGTCCTGTTAAAAGCATGTTTTGCATGGTTATCATACTTAGTGCATTCTTGTACTAACACCATTCTATTTCATCTTTTTACACCAAGTGTAGGTGATGGTGACTAAAGGGTCTTTCCTAGAAGTGAGGAGCTTGACTTACTATTCCCAAGTTCGGGTGTGTCCTTAAAGATTCAAGGACCTTTATGTTAAAGAGTTTCCTTAAGTTCTATGTACTAGATAGTAGTTTCTTTTGTATTGTAAGGGCTGTGTCCCTCTTATGTTGTAGTCATGTTTTAAGATGGCTACCTTGAGACGTAGTACTCCGATTTTGTATTAAAGGTTTAAATGAGGTGACTTTTATGTCTTGTGTTATATTATGAAAAAGTTTTAAATTTTCCGCTATTTTTCTATGATAAATGCTATGACAAATGCTAAGGGCTTGTATAAGACCTCTGAAAGGTCGAATACGCCGATAACGACTAGGGGGTGCTCTTGGGTCGTTACAGCCAGCAAGTGGTGGGTGAGAAACTGCCGAATATGCATATGATCCCGAAGTTGGAAACTAAAGATGATGTGAAACACAAGAAAGTTAAAGTAGCTAGTGGTCACAAGAACGAAAAGTTAACAGAAAACCTAACTATATAGTACAAGAATCTAAGAAAAGACAAACGGTAAAGTAATAATAATAACCTAATTGGACCCCATAAGCCTAGAAGGTACACTCTTGCCTAATTAAAAGTTAATAACCCAAGTGGAATCCCATAAGCCGATGAGTACACAGAAGAGCTAAGGAAACTATTGGCTAAGTTTAAGAGTATTCCAGAACTGCAACAGCCATCCACGAAATCGAACGACGGTATAGGCAATCCAAAGAACTCAATAGAAGCACCTCGAACCCTACTAACAGAAGTGATATCTAAATTATAAATGTGACTAGAAGAAATACACATGAACCTCTAAACATGGATAGTAATCATATGCGCGAACTTCGAACCGTGGATAATAGACTCTGAATGTCTCCAAACCACCACTCTTCCTTATTCTTGACAATACCATAGAGATAAACCATCTTAAGAGTCACCAGGGACCCACTCAGCTCCAAAACCCAAGGCCCAATCCAATATGGCCTACAAGGCTCAATACTGCCAAAGAACACATCCGAGTTGAAACACAAGGAAAGTTATGGATGAACGGTCATAAGATCTGAGTTTTCGCGGAACTAAGGATTCATACTATCAAACCGAAGTTAACCATATCAGTCCAAAATGCGAGCCTAAAGAAGTCACTATCCTACACCTAGGCTAAGGCCAAGAACAAGCTACTAATAAAATAAAAGCGACAAAGGAGTAACACCAAGGCATGAAACAACCAATACAACTAGAGTAGGCATGCTCGATTCCTTGAAATCTACCCAAAATACGGCTAACACATAAGTTCTAATCACTAACATAATACAAACTATAAAATCACCTCAAAACTAGATAATCAACATGAATTCAAAATCACAAGATTAATCTAAAATCAGGTAAGTTGTAGCCTATAACCTCAAAGCTAACCGTGCGCGTTACAAAATTGTTGACTAATTTGTCAAAATATTTAGTTCAGCGAAAATCAGTTGGTGGGTCTATTCTCTAGGATTTGAGGATTTATGTTTTACTTAGTCAATAAAATTACCTTCCTATTGTAGTGGACCATGTTTACCACGTTTTCCATGTATTCCATTATTTATGTGTTACTTTATTTTAGCTTTAGTAGTTAATTGTAAGCCTATAAAAGGGCAGTAGGAGTTTTTGTTTTTTATGCAAGAAAGTTCACCAACAAAAAGAAACATTTTATCTCTCAAACTCTTTCATTTTATTTTTGCCTCTTCATCCAAAAAATTTGGTATCAACGCCAGTTTTAAAGTTTTATTCCACTAGCAAAATAGTAACGAGAGATAGAATATAATTTTAGCTCCAGAAATACAAAACCAGAGAAAAAATGGCAGCAAACTCTAACAGAAACTCCCAACATCTTCCAATTTTCGAAGGGGTGAATTATCATTTTTGGAGTCTTAAGATGAAGACTCTCTTCAAGTCTCAAGAGTTGTGGGACTTGGTGGAGAGCGGATTTGCAGATCCAGTTGAAGGCCAGGTACAATGGCTACACGAGAATCGTAAGAAAGACTCAAAGGCGTTGTTCCTGCTTCAACAAGCCCTTCATGAGGATATCTTTCCCCAAATTTCAACAGCAGAGACTTCTCAGGAAGCTTGGGAAATTCTACAAACAGGAGTATATGGGAGATAAGAAGGTAATTGTTGTAAAATTGCAAACTTTGCGTCATGATTTTGAAATTTTACTTATAAAAAGTAATGAATCTGTTCAATATTATATGTCTAGAGTTTATTCCATTGTTAATCTCATGAAGTAGTGTGGGGAGAATATTAGTGATGAAATTGTTGTGGCAAAGGTGTTGAGATCTTTAACAAAAAGATTTGAGCATGTGGTTGCTGCTATTGAAGATTCCATGGATTTATTTAATTATTCATTTGATGAATTAATGGGTTATTTATTAGCTAATGAATATAGGATAAACAGGCCTCATGAGAAAGTTGAAGAAAAAGTATTCCAGGTAAAAGAGAAGTCATCTTTCTCCAAAGAAAAATCCTCAAATTTTTCTAGCAGAGGTAGAGGAAGAGGTGGATTTCGTTACTGCGGTAGAGGCAGAAGTCAATTCAATGACACTCATCAGTCCAAGAGTGACTTTCAATGCCAGTATCCCAAGAAGTTTGGTCATACTGAAATATATTGTTGACTAAGAAAAAGGGCGAGCAGAATCAAGAAAATTTCTCTGAGAACACAAAGAATGAAAGTAAGCTTTTCATGGCTCATTCTTCAATCACTAAAATTACTGATAATGTTTGGTTGTGGATGCTCGAATCATATGACTAGTGTAAGGTCTTTATTTAGAGACCTCGATGAGTCACAAAAGAGTGAGGTTCGACTTGGTGATGACAAGCATGTTCAAGTTGACGGCAAAGGAACCATAGCCATCAAGACAATGCAGGGTAATGTAAAACTCATTTGTGATGTGCAACTTGTTCCTAGTGTGGCACATAATTTGTTGAGTGTGGGACAATTAATGGCTAGTGGTTACTCTATTTTGTTTAAAAAATAATTCATGTGTTGTTAGTGATATTAAGTCTGGTCAGACTATAGCAGTTGTGCCTATGACCCAAAATAACATGTTTCCCCTTAATGTTTCAAGTGTGGAAAATAATGCCTTAATTGCTAAAGGTGTTAATGAAACTCAACTATGGCATCTTCGTTATGGCCATTTGAACATTAATGGGCTGAAATTATTGACTAGGAAGAATATAATAGTTGGGTTACCAGAAATGGGTCATCTTGACTTATATGAAGGTTGCATCTTCGGAAAACAAAGTAGAAAATTGTTTCCTATAGGAAAATCATGGAGAGTTGCCTGTGTTCTTGAGCTTGTACATGCCGATATATGTGGACCAATGAATACCGAGTCACTTGGTAGGATTCGGAACTTCCTTCTATTTACTGATGATTATAGCCGTATGAGTTAGGCTTATTTTCTGAATTTCAAATAAGAAGCTTTTGAGAATTTCAGGAAATTCAAGGCACTCGTGGAGAAGCAAACATGCTGCAACATAAAGGCTCTTCGCACAGACTGTGGTGGTGAATATTTATCTAATGATTTTAATTTATTTTGTTAAGAGAATGGAATTCGCTGGGAGCTTACAACATTGTACTCGCCACAACAAAATGGAGTCACTGAGCAGAAGAATCGTATGGTGGTTGAGATGGCCAGAAGCTTACTTAATGGAAGGGGACTTTGTGTTCATTTTTTGGGAGAAGCACTGGATGCAGATGTGTACCGCTTAAACATTTCTCCAACAAAAGCCATTTTGAATCAAACTCCATATTAAGCATGGACAGGACGGAATACACGAGTAAGTCACTTGAAAGTCTTTGGTGTTAGCCTCATATAATCGGATAATTTTAATAATTAAACATTTAACCAACTTGTGACTTGTTGTAGGCAAAGAAGGAAAATGATGAGCGAAGCATATAACACCTAAAGAAGGAGAAAATATGTTCATCAATTAAGGAATGCAGAATATATTCAAGATATCCAAAATCATCAATCAAGGAAAAGAAATCAAAAAGGAAAGAATGAAAAACACACTACATCAAGAAGGAAATCCATGTGATGTACGAGACACAAAAGGAAAACAAATAAATCAAGATTCCAGCATTCAAGGAACATATCAATCAAGAAATATCCAAGACCAAGCATTTATTCCAACATCTGCCTAGGATAAAGGAAATCAACAGAAGATACAAAACTCCATCAGTCAAGGGATACATTCAAGATAGCAAAGATCAACCAACATCCAATACTACAAAAGAAGAAATCAAAATCAAGGGATACATTCAAGATAACAAGATCAACCAAGATTCAAGACCACAAGAACATTATCATACAAAGGAAGAAATTGATTTGCTTATGCACATCTCTGATATGGACATGACTCAACAAATCAATCAGAATAAAATCAAGGACTCAATCAAAGATCCTTGATTCAAACTCCCTTGGGTTTCCTTAAAAGAGCAAAGTCCTCCAAAGTTATATAAACTTTCTTAGCCATAGTTGTGAAGTACGCACTTCACTTGAACTTATATTGTAATCTTCTTTTATCTTTCATAAAACTTTGTGCACACTTGAGTGAACAATTGAAAACAAAAGAGAAAGAAAGATCTGAGTGTAGGTTATACAAGTAGAGGTTGTGTCGAAGAAGAAGACTTGATTTGCATATCAGATGAGGCTCTTAATTGTAACATTTTGTAACACCCAAGTTCTCAACAAGCTCTTAAGGAAACCCTTGTAACCCAAGTGGACTGGAAGTAGGCACCACATCGGTGTTTTGAACCAGTGAGTCGACTGACCAGAGCAGGTAGTCAACTGAAGGGAATTTTAATTCACCCCCCTCTTAACTTTAAATTGGTATCAGAGCAGGTCTCACTAGTAAAGTATTTAACCACACGTGAGCAAAGATCCAATGGCACACTATCAGATTCTCGGTACTCTACTTCAAGATAGACATTCCTCAACTCGACCACCATATTTCAACGGCCAACATTACACCCACTGCAAAGACAGATTCAGAATCTTTGTCTCTTAAAATGATCATCAAGCATGGACTATGATCAAGAAGGGTCCAAAGCCTATTCCTGGATTGACTAAAAAAGATGGCCATGAGAAGCCATTTGATCCCAAATCTTTCGATATCACAAAAGAGCAACAAGAGGTAATTCAAACTAATGCTAGAGCTATAAGTTTGTTATACTGTGCAGTGAGTGGAGCTGAATATGACAAGATATCAACATGTGAAACTGCAAAAGAAATGTGGGACAAACTAGAAATGACCTATGAAGTAACCACCAAGGTAAAGGAAGCTCAGATCAGTTCACCAGTCAATGAATATGAATTGTTCAAAATGGTCAAAAATGAAAATGTAGAAGACATGTTCTCAAGATTCAATAAAATTGTCTGCGAACTCAAATCACTTGGAATGGTGTACTCAAATGGACTACAAGTTAGGAAACTTGTTAGAAGTCTTCCCAAGGCTTGGGAAACTAAAGTTGCTATTCTTGAAGATGGAGATCTACAACAAATGATCTACGATGAACTTCATGGAAACCTGATGACCTATGAAAAAAACCATATTAATAGGTACAACAAAGATGATAAAAAAAATTGTTCCTTTTATAGACGAAACATCCCAGGTCGAGGAAGAAGTCAATGAATATCAAAGTGAAGGAATGATTCTCATAAATAGAGGAGTCAGACAAATTCTTAGACAAATAAGACAATGACCTCAACATGAATTCAAGAACAATGAATTCAAAAGAGATGATAATCGCTGCTACTATTGTGGAAAACCAAGACATATCAAACAAAACTGCCCAGAACAAAAAAGGAGAAATAATCAAAGAAATAACGATCCAAAAAATGTCGAAACCTGGAGTCAAGGAGAAACATCCGAAGATGATCATGATGAAACTGCCAACATATACTTCATGGCACTAGGTGAAAAAAGTGAGGAGCAGACCAAAAGAACCTACAAAAAGGGAATGTGGGTACTAGATAGTGGATGCTCCAGACATATGTGCAAAAAGAAAGAAAATTTCAAAACTCTTACCAAAAACGATGGAGGGTATGTACGGTTAATAGACAATGCAAAAGGAGAAGTAGTAGGAGTTGGATCAAGTACTCTTAGCTCATCATGTGATCTATCAGAAGTATACCTGGTGGAGGAACTTAAACACAACCTGCTTAGCATTAGTCAACTATGTTATGTTGGATTTGAAGTCTCATTCAATGCTACAACTTGCACTATCAGACATATGACGAAGGATATCACAATCATTGGAGATCATATCTATGTTCTGAACAACGTTGACTTGCCAACACTTACATGTCTAATTGCAGTATCAAATGAATCTTGGCTTTGGCATAGAAAATTTGGTCACGCCAGCATGCATGCCTTGGAAAAATTGTCCAGACTTGAACTAGTCATTGGGCTTCCAAAGTTAAAATTTGAAAAGGACCATATATGTGATGCTTGGTGAGCAAAATCATTCTTCGTTTAAGGTCAATGACATTGTAAGTCCCACTAAACCTTTGCAACTTCTACTTATGGATCTTTTTGGTCCCACTCGGACCGCAAACATTGGTGGTAAGAAATATGTCTTCGTTATCATTGACAAATTCTCAAGATTCACTTGGGTTATTTTCCTATCGCATAAAAATGAAGCTTTCTCTAACTTTCAAGTGTTTTGTAGAAAAGTCCAAAGAGAAGCAGGATATTTTATTTCCACAGTTCATAGCAATCATGGAAGAGAATTTGAGAATAAAGCATTTGAGGAATTCTGTGATAAAAATGGATTCACCCAAAATTTCTCATCTCATAGATCACCTCAGCCAAACGGTGTGGTAGAATGGATAAATCATTCATTACAGGACACCGCCAGAACCATGCTTCTTGATTGAAATCTCCTTGATCATTTCTGGGTTGAAGCAGTAAGTATTGCCTTCCATATTTTGAACAGATGCCTCATCAGATGCTTCATTAGACCTATCTTAACTCCATATGAGCTATGGAGTGGTAAGAAGCCATATAAGTTATTTTGCACCCTTTCAGATGCAAATGTCTCATTCACAACAATGGTAAGACAAATCTGGTTAAGTTTGATCCAAGAAGTGATGAAGGTATATTATTAGATTATGCACCCATCAGTCGTGCATTTCAAGTTTTTACTAAAAGAACTTTAATTGTTGAAGAATATGTTCTTGTTGTATTTTTATACTAACCCAAGGATGCAGGAAGTAGAGTCTATAGATGATGAAACTACTCCTACAGTGAACACTGAGAACGTCTCAAATACTTCTGATCATACTATAATAGAGCAGTCGACTACTCCAGAACTAGAGTTGACTAGTTCAGCAAGAAAGACAGGTATTCCTAGAGAATGGATACTGACTGCTAAATTATCCAAATGAATTCATCATTGGCAAGCCAACCAACTCAATATAGACCAGAGCTTCGGTGAGAAAACAAGCATCCGTCATACTCGTCTCTCAAATTGAACCTAATCGTATAAATGAGGCGATGGAAGACGAATCTTGGAAACAAGCAATAAAAAACTTTATCAGTTTGAAAGAAACTAAGTATGGCCTCTCATTGAAAGACCAAAATATTGTTCCATAATTGGAACCAAGTAGATCTTTCGAGATAAGCTAAATGAAGATCGAAAAGTCATTCGTAACATACTCCCAATAGGCAGGTATTGATTACGATGAAACTTTTTCTCCTATAGCAAGACAGTCAGCAAATGGAACATTTGTCAGCTTATCGGAAATACATAACTGGAATTATGGTACCCTCGCTCATCTCATTTTGATTTAATTGGATATTTAGATGCTGACTTTGCAGGTGATAAAAATGACCGAAAAAGTACCAGTGGAACGTATCAAATTTTAGAACAATACGTGATCTCCTAGCACAGTCAAAAGCAAACTTCGGTTGCACTATCTACTACAGAGTCCAAGTATCTACCTGTTGGAAGCTGTGGTACCCAATTATTATGGATGATGCATCAATTGCTTGATTGTGATCTTTCTTATGAATTTGTTCCCCTTTTCGCGAAAATGCTAGTGCTTATCTAAATATATTGTGCATCTTTCTAGGGCTAAGCATATTGTTATTAAGCATTATTTTATTCGAGATCTTGTTGAAAATGTTTTTTTTTAATTTGTTGATTCTGTTATGTTTTTCTCTTGCTATTTCTTTTTTATTATGCCAAAAGGGGAGAATAGTCCCAAGTCTCTTTAACATGAAGCAATCAAGTCAGGGGGAGCTATATAGCTTAAAGATAGGGGGAGCTACAAAATATATCAGGGAAGTTTCACTATCTCTTTAAGTCGATACAAATAGTGAATTAGTTGTCATTATCAAAAAGGAGGAGATTGTTGGCCTCATAGAATCGGATAATTTTAATAATGAAACACTTAACCGACTTGTGACTTGTTGCAGGCAAAGAAGGAAACCATGTGCCAAGAATATAACACCTAAAGAAGGAGAAAATATGTTCATCAATCAAGGGATGCAAAATATTTTCAAGATAGCCAAAATCATCAATCAAGGAAAATAAATCAAAAAGGAAAGAAGTCAAAACACACTACATCAGAAGGGAAAGCCATGTGATGTACGAGACACAAAAGGAAAACAAATAAATCAAGATTCCAACATTCAAGGAATATATCAATCAAGAAATATCCAAGACCAAGCATTAATTCCAGCATCTGCCTAGGATGAAGGAAATCAACAAAAGATACAAAACTCCATCAGTCAAGGGATACATTCAAGATAGCAAAGATCAACCAACATCCAAGACTACAAAATAAGGAATCGAAATCAAGGAATGCAATCAAGATAACAAGATCAACCAAGATTCAAGACCACAAGAAGATCATCATACAAAGGAAGAAGTTGATTTGCTTATGAATATATCTGATATGGACATGACTCAACAAATAAATCAGAATAAATTCAAGGACTCAATCAAAGATCCTTGATTCAAACTCCCTTGGGTTTCCGTAAAAGTGCTAAGTCCTCCAAAGCTATATAATCTCTCTTAGCCATAGTTGTGAAGTACGCACTTCACTTGAACTTATATTGTAATCTTCTTTTATCTTTCATAAAACTTTGTGCACACTTGTGTGAATAATTGAAAAGAAAAGAGAAAGAAAGATATGAGTGTAGGTTATACAAGTAGAGGTTGTGTACAAGAAGAAGATCTGATTTGCATATCAGACGGGGCTCTTAATTGTAACATTCTATAACACCCAAGTTCTCAACAATCTCTTAAGGAAACCCTTGTAACCCAAGGGGACTAGAAGTAGGCACCACATTGGTGTCCCGAACTAGTTAGTCAACTGACCAAAGCAAGAAGTCAACTAAAGGGAATTTTAATTCACACCCCCCCCCCCCCCCGCTTGACTTTCATTTGGTTTTATAGCTTATGCTTTGGTTAATTTACAAAATAAGCTAGATGAAAAATCATAGAAATGAATTTTCATTAGTTTATAGTCCTCAATCTAAAGCATATAGACTATATAATCCTACTAGTGGCAAACTGATTATCAGCAGGAATGTTGTATTTAATGAAGAAGCAGCCTGGGAGTGGAACGACAAGGAAGAAGATTCAGTCATCCATATTCCAGTTCACGCAAAAGTAAAGCATACAGGGATACTTGAAACAACAAGTTCTAATCTTTCCTCACTTGGTAACAGCAATACTGACCATACTGCTCATGGAAGTAGCAATAATTCTACTCCATCAAGCTCTCATTCTCCACCTTTGACGTCATCCAGTGAGACGCCACCAACAAAGTTTCGGTCACTGCAAGATGTTTATGTATCTTGTAGCATTGCCCTATTAGATCTTGAACCAACATGTTATGGAGAAGCTGCAAAGCAACCAGAGTGACAGGATGTGATGATTGAAGAGATTCAGCCTATCGAGAAAAATTAGACCTAGGAGCTTATTGATTTTCCAGAAGGGAAAAATGTTATCGGGCTAAAATGTATTTTCAAACCAAAGTACAATGCTGATGGAACTGTCAAAAGGCATAAAGCCTGACTTATTGCAAAAGGATACTCTCAACAACAAGGCATTGACTTCGATGAGACGTTCTCATCAATAACTCGCTTTGAAATGGTTAGAACTACTCTAACCTTGGATGCTCAAATTGGTTGGCATGTTTACCAATTTGATGTTAAGTTTGCTTTCCTAAATGGTGACTTACAAGAAGAATTTTATATTTGCCAACCTGAAGGCTTCATTTCTAGTGAAGGGAAGAGCAAAGTATATCGATTGAAGAAGGCGTCGTATGGTTTAAAGCAAGCACCACGGCCATGGTATAGCAAAATAAACTCATTTTTTCAAGAGCATCAGTTCAGAAAATGTGACAATGAACCTACACTTTATGTGAAGAAGCGAGGTAATAGTGACTTTCTGGTTGTTTGTCTTTATGTCGATGATATTACATATATGGGATCTTCTGAATCTATTGTTTTTGAATTTAAGAGTTGCATGATGATTAAATTTGAGATGTCCGACTTAGGTATGTTGCATTATTTTCTTAGGCTTGAGGTGAGACAAGGTTCGGATAGAATTTTTATTTCACAAAGGAAATATGCTACTGAACTTTTAAAGAGGTTCAACATGCTAAATTGTAATCCATCTCCCATGCCCATGAATATGAATGAGGCGTTGGTACTCGATGATGATACATGTGCAGCAAATGCTTCTTATTATAGAAGCTTGGTTGGTGGTCTAAACTACTTATCACACACAAGTCCCGATAGAGCATTCTCTGTGAGTTTGATTTCAAGTTTTATGCATAATCCTTCAAAGCAACACCTAGGTGCAGCCAAGAGGATCTTGTGATATGTTGCTAGCACAACAAGTCACGGAATTTGGTACTCAAAAGTATCAGGTTTCAGATTAATTGTCTTTACTGATAGTGATTGGGCCGGGAGCTTGGATGATCACATGAGCACATCTGGGAACGTTATTAGTCTTGGGTCTGGAGCAGTCTCATGCAGTTCAAAAGAAACAAGATACCATAGCTTTGTCATCTTCAGAAGAAAAATACATGGCTGGAACTTCAGAAAGGGGGAGTGTTGACTAATTCTTCAAAATATTTTTGTTTGCAGAAAAATCAGTTTGTGGGTCTATTCTCTAGGATTAGTGAGTTTATCTTTTACTTAGTCAATGAATTATCTTCCTATTGTAGTGGACCATGTTTACCACGTTTTCCATGTTTTCCATTATTTGTGTGTTGCTTTGTTTTAGCTTTAGTAGTTAATTGTAAGCCTATAAAAAGGCAGTAAGAGTTTTTGTTTTTTACGCAAGAAAGTTTAGCAATAAAAAGAAACCTTTTGTCTCTCAAACTCTTTCATTTTATTTTTTCCTCTTCATCCAACAAAAACCACTATTCTGGAGATTTGTTGTTCCTAACGTCTCTGATTGCTTCCACACTATCAAATAAACTATCATATCATCAATACAGATGTTTAGACACCAACATCAAAACAACTGAAGATTATACCAAAATTGAATAAAAAATGAAATTATGGGACCTGCGTTGGAAAATCTAAAATTGATTATGTTAATTGATTCCATTTTACTCAAGAACTTTTTCCCAAAGAATGAGCTCAAGCCGAGCGTGAAAAACAGCGAAATCAGATCATGCAACAATCTCATATAGAAATCACCATTAAAGAGGTAACCAAGGTCTCTCGGGACAAAAAATTATACTTATTATGCGCTCCCCACACCTTCCCTATGATCCCAGCATGTAGCCTAGCAAATTTCCAGCAATTATCAACTTAAATCATCCAAAATGGAGTTCTGTAACTCAAGATATCAACTTCACAACAATAAAAAATGAGCTGAAAACGGGATTAGTCTTAATTAAAAGACCTGTTAAATGACTTTCACAAATGAGGGACTCAGTCGGCAAAGACGCGAGTTCGCCCCCCCTTAAATCTGCAAATGCGGCATCGAACCTGCAAACACGAAGGGTCAGCTTCCTTGACCATTGTGAACACGGCGTAAGGCCTACGAACGCGATGAATAAGCCCTTTGGTCTCCGCGAACGTGGCACTACGCTCGCGAACGAGGAGACCCAAATCACTCTCTACCGCAAACGCGGCCTGAGGTGTGTCAATGCTAAGAAGAAATGGTGCTGCACCAGATAATGCAACACCAGCTGATTCAACAAGTCTTAAAATACTTTTAAAGGTGCTAGGATCCGTTCGGAACTCCGTGCATCCAAACAAAATATGTTACCCCACAAAATTCATCATTCCAGACTCAACAAGGATGTTGAACTTTTCAATTGAGGTCGTTTCGACAAAACATGGGTCTGACACCCAAACTTTGTTTGAAGCCAAAATCTGCAATATTGCTCAGAATGAGCCTGAAAGGCTCAGAATCCGCATCAAATGTCCTTCTAGACAAAAATCGACATTCTAGAGCTAACGAAACCATAAAAATAACATTCTAAGGCTTTCTACCTGAAGTTTTGACTAACCAAATTGTTGGCCCCAACAAGTTATAAATGGTTTGGTGTGGCTATAGGAAAGCTCTAAAGACCGAAAATAATGCAATAAAGAGGAAATAAGTTGGATGGTCATTAAAATTTCTAATTGTTTTTAAATATATATTAACATGGAAGTGCTTCTAGAAGCTATTAGAGGATATCCATATCAATAAATCCTATTCCAATAATCGGGTAGGCCATCTCTATTTATATATCACAGTTTCAATAAAGTTGATCCCAAAACAAATTAGGAATGCAATTTATTAAGTTTCACATTAACTATTAACAAAAAATTTAAAATTCACATGTGAAATAGGAATAAAATTTATTAGTTTCCCAAATAAAATGAACTAGGAATAGATTATTTTAAATTCACACAGAAATTAGGAATATGATTTATTAATTTTCCAAATATAATGAACTTGTAATACAATTAATTAATTTTTCAAAATAATGAACTAGGAATACATACTATAAATAGAAGTATGTTGTCAATCAATGTCTCATTATTCAATGAACTTTTTCTCCACATTGACTCTTTCAAAGCTTCCTCCGATGACTAAGGCCGATGCCACTGTCTCTTCCATCCCATTGACAATTGTTACTAGCGACGACTTCTACAATGATGGTATACCTTCGGACCCATTGTTGCCGCTAGGAAGTTACATTAATGTTGAGTTGGATGTTAGGGTAGAGACCACCACACCAAACAACAGTGATGTACCTAATGAAGGGAAGGTGCCTGATGTAACTCGGAGTAAGTTGCAGATTAAGAGAAAGATTATGTCTGTGTCGAGTGAATCCAGATAGGCCGAAATGGTTGCCAAATAATTGGACGTTTGAAACAAAAGTTTGTACCGGTGGAGCCAGTGCAGGACAAAAAGATAGATATTATTTTGAACCGCTATCTGGGGGTAAATTCAGGTCAAAGGATGTGGTGGGTCATTTCCTAAAACAGGTCTCAAGAGTGAAAAACTTGATCCTAACCATGATGCTGCTACACCATCTGAGAGCAAAAAACAAAAGAAGAGTGGCTCAAAAAAGGAATAGAAGAATGTTGATTAATTGCCTCAATTTGTGCAGTAACTAGTCAAAAGAAGTTGTTTTTCTTTCTCCAGCATTTTAGCCATCTTTCGTAGTTTAACCTAGTTGCTATTTTGTAGGAGTTAGTTGTTACTTGAAGTAGTTTATTCAACATGGAAACATGTGCAAGTATTTGTTGAAGTATATGCTATAGTTGTTGCGTTTTTCTTGTATTTAAGCACCATTTCAATTCAATGAAAGATTATCTTTTCAGCAGCAGATATTTCTTTTCTATCTTTCCTTTATTCGGTTTTTAGAGTTGAAGTTTAGCTTTAAAACTCCTATAAAAGTGGTATCAGAGAATTCTTCTTGAGGGATCTATAATTGGGGGAAACTAATTTTTCTTATTCCTTTTTTTTCATATATGTATTCATAAACTCCTCGCATTGCACTAGCACCACCTATCTTCAAAGGTAAAGGTTGTCATGTCTGGTCATCAAGAACGGAGGCACATATGGAGGCAAATAATATGTGGGAAGCTGTTTACGAGGACTACAAAGTTCCTCCCTTGCGTGCAAATAAAACTATGGCATAGATAAGGAATCAGAAGGAGAAGAAAACAAGAAAATCAAAGGCTAGAGCGATCTTATTTGTTGCAGTCTAATCTGAAATCTTTGTCAGGATTATGATAAATAAATCAACATTTGAGATTAGAAATTTCAAAAAGAAAGAATATAAAGGAGATGAAAGGATCAATGTTATGCAGATTCTTAACATGATAAGATAATTTGAACTTCAAAAGATGAAAGATTCAGAGACAACCAAAGTGTATTATGACAAAATATTCAACATTGCCAACAATATAAGATTACTTGGCTCTAAATTTCCTGATTCTAGAATGGTTCAAAAGATTCTTGTAACAGTCCCGGAAAGGTTTGAAGCAACTATTTCCTCACTGAAAAATTCTAAGGATCTGTCACACATTAGTTTGGTAGAACTATTTTACAGGCATAATAAGAAAGAAAACTTGTATGGTATGAAGGGACTGCTGAGGGCGCACTACCTACAAAATTTCAATCAAACCAAGGAGAAAAAGGAAAGAAGAAGTGGAACAAGAAGGAAAACTCAGGTTCTCATTCTCCTTGGGTCAATTGGGGAACAAAACACAATATTTCTACCTGAAAGCATTATGGAATGAAGGTTCATCCACCATTCAAATACTAGAGAAGACCAGACCAGTAGTGTGAGAAATGTTAGAATACGGGACATCATCAAAAGATTAGCTAGGACAACATTAAACAAAATAATGTTGCATAGGTAGCTAATCAGAACAATGAGGAGAAACTCTTTGTAGCAACCTGTTTTGCAACTTGCACCTCAAGTGAAAATGGCCCATTGACAGTGGTTGTACAAACCACTAGAACCACATGACATTAGATCGTGATCTCTTCAAGGAGTTGGATACTTCAGTAATTTCCAAAGTATAAGTTGGCAATGGAGAGTATATTCCTGCTTAAGGAAAATGTACTGTGGAAATCAAAATTGCTCCAGGTACAAAACTAATCAAAGACGTGTATTTTGTACCTAATATAAGTAATAGTCTGTTAAGTGTTGGCCAAATGCTTGAGAATGGTTTCAAGCATCTCTTTGAAATCAACTATTGTCAAATCAAGTACGAAGAAGGCAATAATTTATTCAAAGTAATGATGAAGGGAAAGAGCTTTACATTGGATTCTTTAGTGCATGAGCAAAAAACATATTCTGCAACTAAGATTAATGCAAAAGTTCAGCATATATAGAAGGCTTTGACATGTCAGTCATTATGTTGTAATGAACCTAAAGAAGAAAGATCTAGTTCATGGCTACTTAACCTTGAAGCTGAAATATCAAATTGCAAAACTTGTCGATTTTGGCAAGCAAACAAGGCTTCCTTTCAACATAACAACTTGGAGATCTACTGAAAAAATGAAGTTAATCCGCACAGATTTGGCTGGTCCTCAAAAAACTCTGTCACTCAAAAGGAGTAAGTATTATATAATTTTCATTGATGACTATACGAGAATTCGTTGGATTTACTTTCTCAGGTTTAAGTCAGAAGTATTCTCTATCTTGTGGATATTTAAGAAGTTGATCAAAATCAAAGTGGCTTCAAGATTCAATCTTTAAGGTCCGATGATGGAGATGAGTATACAGCTGATCAGTTCAATATATTGTGAAGAAGCCAGGCTTGAACACTAGCTCACTGCCCCATATACTCCTAAAAAAATGGAGTTAGTAATAGGGTGAATCGTACCATAATGGAGATGTTTTTTCCATAAGAGTATTGGGTTGAAGTTGCACATACCTTAAAATCATTAGAAGGAAAAATGTCATTTGAAATCTGGTAGGTTATAAACCTTTTTTGAAAATCCTCAAAGTGTTTGGATGTGTGTGCTTTACTTATGTGCCATAGACTAATAGAGATAAGTTGGATAAGAAGAAGAATCTAGAATATTTATGGGTTACAACATTGTTTCAAAGGCTTACATGGTTTTCCAGGCTCATACAAGGAAAATCATGATAAGTGATAAGTAGAGAAGTGCATTTCATGGAAGATGAATGATGGAACTGGAGAGAAGCAAAAACAACATTAATTCCAGATCAAAGTACAATTCTCTAGCTGAAAGAAGATGAATTGGTGGGTGATGTCCCAGTTAGAGGCACAAGATCTCTCTCTAAAATCTATCAGAGATGCAATATAGTTGTCCTTGAGCCAACAAATTTTCGGGAAGCAAAAAAAGATCCAAAATGGAGAGTTCCAATAAAGTAGGCACTCACCATGATTGAGAAAAAACCGACCTGGAAACCAATGAAAAGACCTGAAGAGAAGAAAGTCATAGGAATGAAGTGGATTTTCATAACCAAGTTGAATGCAAATGATTTTATCTACAAGCACAAATCCAGACTTGTTGTAAAGGGTATGCTTAAATTTTTGGTATTGATTTTTCTCATACATTTGCTCCTATTGCTAGATTAGAAACCTCCATATTATTATTGGTTATAGCTGCACAAAAGGGTTGGATAGTGTTTCAATTGGAGGTTAAATTTGCATTCATGAATGGTTTTCTTAAAGAGGAAATTTGTGTTGAGCAACCTGAAGGATTTGCAATCAAAGGGCATCTATCAGCTAAAAAAATCTTTGTATGGACTAAAGCAAGTGCCTAGAGCTTGGTAAACAGGATTGATGAGCATTTGGTGCAGTTGGGTTTTAGAAAATGCCTTAGTGAAGTTACTATATACATTAAAGGTGATGAAATTAATTTTATTCTTATCTCACTCTATGTAGATGATATACTAGTTACGGTAAGAACATATTAAAACTGGGGTCTATAAATATCCTCTTTGCTATATATCTACTCACCAGACCTCCTTTGAACAACACAAACTTAGTACATAAAACCAAAGCAAAGAAAAACACAAACTTAGTACCAAAAGCATCAATTATGGCCAATATATTCTTCCCACATTTTCCTCTTACTATGCCAAAATAAAATGAGTCCAATTCAACTGGAATTTGACACACTAGGTAGTCTAGGTATTTGTGTTCCTCCGCCACAAATGTGATGTACTTGGAGAAGACAACATACCATTCTTGTTTTGATCTCCAAAACCATGTTACCATTACAAGAAGGTAGCCAAGTATCTGCACAACTATCCATAAAAACCCAACACATGCTCTGTGGAGGAGTTACATAATCGATGTTAAAAGAACTACTTTTCATTTTTTCCTTTTTCAAGACTCTCTTCTTCTGTTACTTTTTTTCCTCGGATGGTGTAGCAGCATCATAGTTAATGTTGGTTTTGCCTTCTTGTGCTTGCCACCTATTTTCATGAAGTAATCCACCTCATTCTTTGTCCTGAATTTACCCCTAGACACTTGTTCAATATAGATTCAATCCAAAATTCATGCAGTGGCTCCAGCGTGGTACGAACTTTTGTTTCAAACCTCCAATTCTTCGGCAACCACTTCGTCCTATCTAGATTCACCCGACACATAGTCTTATTCTTCCTCTGAATTTGCAACTTACTCAGAGTTACATCGAACACCTTTTCCTTCAATAGATACATCATGTGGTGGTCTCTATAATAACATCCAACTCAACATCAATGTAGGTTCCCGATAGTAACAACTAGTTGAAGGTATACCATCATTGCAGAAGTCGTCGGTGGTTACAATTAACAGTGTAATGGAAGAGATATCGAAGTTGGCCTTAGTCATCGGAGGAAGCTTTCAAAGAGTCAATGTGGAGAAAAAGTTCATTATTTTGAAAAATTAATAATGGACTTCTTCTCCATTATTCTTTTTCTCCACATTGACTCTTTCAAAGCTTCCTCTTATGACTAAGGCCATTGTCGTTGTCTCTTCCATCCCACCGACAATTACTACCAATGATGATCTCTACAATGATTGTATACCTTCAAGCCCGTTGTTGCAACTAGGAACCTACATTGATGTTAAGTTAGATGTTAGGGTAGAGACTACATACCAAACAAAAGTGATGTACCTAATGAAGGGAAAGTATCTGATGCAACTCGGAGTAAGTTGCAGATTAAGAGGAAGATTACGCCTATGAATCGGGTGAAACTAGATAGGCCGAAGTGGAGAGAATCGAAAGTTTGAAACAGAAGTCTGTAGCGCTGGAGCCACTACAGGAAAAAAAGATAGATACTATTTTGAACCGGTGTCCGGGAGTAAATTCAAGTCAAAGTTAAGGTGGGTCATTTCCTGAAAACAGGTTGCAATTGCAAGAGGGCAAAATTTAACTTTAACTGTGATGATGCTACACCATGTGAGGGCAAAAAACAGAAGAAGAGTGGCTCGAAATAGGAAAAATGAATGTTGATTAATTGCCTCAGTTAGTGCAGAAATTAGTCAAAAGAAGTTGGTTTACTTTCTCCAGCATTTTAGCCATCTTTAGTAGTTTAACTTAGTTGCTATTTTGTACGAGTTAGTTGTTACTTTAAGTAGTTTATTCAACATAGGAACATGTGCAAGTAGTTGCTGAAATATATGTTATAGTTGTTGCATTTTACTTCTATTTAAACACCATTTTAATTCAATGAAAGATTATCTTTCCAGCAACAACTGTTTATTTTCTTCGTCTTTCCTTTATTTATCTTTCAGAGTTCAAGTTCAACTTTAAAACTCCAACAAAAGTGCTATTAGATCTTTCTTCATGACGGACCTGTAATTGAAGAAAAATCATTTTTCCTATTTTTTTTTTCATATATGGGTTCAGAAACTCCTCGCACTGCACTAGCACCACTTGTCTTAAAGGTAAAGGTTGTCATATCTAGGCATCAAGAATGGAGGCACATATGGAGGCAAATGATCCGTGGGAAGCTGTTGAGGAGGACTACGAAGTTTCTCCCATGCCTTCAAATCAAACTATGGCGTATATAAGGAACCATAACGAGAAGAAAATAAGAAAATCAAAGGCTAGGGTGACGTTATTTGCTGCAGTTTCATCTAAAATCATTGTCAAGATTATGACAAATAAAACAACATTTGAGGTCTGAAATTTCCTAAAGAAAGAATATGAAGGAGATGAACGGATCAATGGAATGCAGATTCTCATGGTAAGAGAATTTGAACTTCAAAAGATGATGGCAAGAAGTACACATCCGATCAATTCAATATATTTCGTGAAGAAGATGAGCATGAACACAACACTACATAAAAAATGATCATTTTCTTAATTGCCGCTAAATATGTATTTTTAGCGGCAATTAGCACTCTTTATATTTGTCCCTAAGGCCTTTAGCGACATTGGTTCTAATGGCACTTAACTAATGCTAGTAAAGACTTTAGCACTATTTATTAATGTCAATATTTAATGCCGCTAAAAGTTGTTTTTGTTGTAGTGCCAGCTCAGTGCTCTATATACTCCAACACAAAATGGAGTTAGTGAGAGGGAAAATCATACCATAATGGAGATGGCTAGATGTTTGTTGTACGAGAAGTTTTTTCCATAAGAGTATTGTGTTGAAGCTGCACATACCTTAGTCTTTCTACTCAACATTCTTCCTGGAAAAACATTAGAAGGTAAGACGCCATTTGAAGTTTTGTATGGTTATAAACCTTTTTCGAGTAATCTCAAAGTGTTTGGATACTTGTGCTTTACTTATGTGCAACAGACATGAAGAGATAAGTTAGATAAAAAGCAAAATCTAGAATGTTTGTGGGTGACAACATTGTTTCTAAGGCTTACAGGGTTTTCCAACCTCATACAAGGAAAATCATGATAAGTGATAAGTAGAGATGTGCTATTCATGGAAGATGGATGATGGACTGGAAAGAAGCAGTACCAAAATTAATTCCATATAAAAGTAAAATGCTCTGACTGAAATAAGATGAATTGGTGGATGATGTCCCAGTAACAGGCACAACATCTCTCAATGAAATCTATCAAAGATGCAATATGGTTGTCCTTGAACCAACAAATTTTCCTTTATCAATCCACTCTTCTTCTGTTATTTTATTCCCCCGATGGTGTAGCAGCATCATCGTTGACGTTCGATTTTTCCTTCTTGTGCTTGCCACCTGTTTTCAAGAAAAAATTCACCTCATTCTTTGACCTGAATTTACCCTCGACACTTGTTCAATATGGTATCTATCAATAATTCATGTAGTGACTCAAGTGCTACAAACTTTGTTGCAAACCTATAGTTCTCTGGCAACCACTTCGGCCTATCTAGATTCACCCGACACATAGGCACAATTTTTCTCTGAACCTGAACCTTACTCGGAGTTACATAGGACACCTTTCTTTAATAAAATACATCACCTTTGTTTGGTGTGGTTGTCTCTATCTTAACATCCAACTCAACATCAGTGCAGGTTCCTGACAACAACAGTCTAAAGGTATACCATCATTGCAGAAGTCGTCGCTAGTAAGAATTATTGAAGGGATGAAAGAGACAGTGAAATCGGCCATAGTCATTAGAGGAAGATTTTAAAGAGTCAATGTGGAGAAAAAGTTCATTATTTTGAAAAATTAATAATGGACTTTTTCTCCACATTGACTATTTCAAAGTTTCTTCCAATGACTAAGGTCGATGCCGATGTCTCTTCCATCCCATCGATAATTTTTACCAGCGACACCTTATGCAATGATAATACACCTTCGGACTCGTTGTTGCCGTCGAGAACCTACATTGATGTTTTGTTGGATGTTAGGGTAGAGAACACCACACCAAACAAAGGTGATGTACCTAATGAAGGAAAAGTGTCTGATGTAACTCTGAGTAAGTTGCAGATTCAGAGGAATATTACACATATACGTCAAGTGAATCTACATAGGTCATAGTTGTTGCCATAGAATTGGAGGTTTGGAATAAAAGTTCGTACCACAGGATCTACTACAAAAATTATTGATAGATACTATAATGAGCCGATGCCCGGGGGTAAATTCAGGTTAAACAATGAGGTGGATTATTTCCTGAAAATAGGTGTCAACCGTAAGAAGGCAAAATAAATATTAACAGTGATGTTGATACACCATCTGAGGGGGGAAACAGAAGAAGAGCGACTTGGAAAAGGAAAAATTAAATAAAAGTAGTTCTTTTGACTTCGATTCTACGACTCTTCCTAGAACATGTGTTGGGTTTTATGGATAGTTGTGCAAATACTTGGGCACCTTCTTGTAATGGTAACATAGTTCCTAGAGACCAAAACAAGAATGGGATATTGTCTTCTTAGATTACATCGCATTTGTGGCTAAGAAACACAAATAGCTCTGCAAATTTGACACACTACCTAGTCTAGCTATATGTGTTCCACCACCACAAATGTGATGTACTCTAAGAAGACAACATCCCATTCTTGTTCTGGTCTCCATAACCATGTTACCATTACAAGTAGGTGCCAAGTATCTACACAACTATCCATAAAAACCCAACACATGCTCTGTGGAGGATTCACACAAATTCGAAGTTAAAAGAAATACTTTTCTTTTTTTCCTTTATTAATCCACACTTCTTCTGTTCTTTTATTCCCCCGATGGTGTAGCGGCATCACTGTTGATGTTAGTTTTTTCCTTCTTGTGCTTGCCACCTGTTTTCAGGAAAAAAATTCACCTCATTCTTTGGCCTGAATTTACCCTCGAACACTGGTTCAATATACTATCTGTTGGTGTTTTTTAAAAAGATGAGGCATCACAAAGAATTGAAAATGTCTCTCAATGGATTGAAATGACTTTCAATAGCTTTCAATGATTTTATTAAGCATTGAGGGGCTTTAAATAGCCAACATAAAACACATAATCTGCATAATTTAAAAGTTAAACAACCTAAAATATCTCAACAACATAAACAAACTAACTAAAATTCAAAATTCAAATTTATTCAAACTAAATAACTTATTTTGCTAAAAGTTACTGCAGTAGCTAAAAACAAACTTCAACACTCCTCCTTTGCTTTAGTTACTGCAATTGAAAAAATGTTCCTCAATTTTTTCTTTGGTAGTTGATGCTGGATTTTTTTCAATGTTTTTGAACTTGCAAAATATCTTCTTTTTTCTTTTTCTTCTTTTGATTTTGTTCTTCAAAAATACATGCGATGACATTGTGTTGTGTAGAAGTTTTTTTGAAATTTCTCTAATCTGAACTTTGTATGATTTGCAAAGAGAGGTTGTAAGGGTTTTTCTTCCATCACAACCTCACATATCACATATGTTTCAAAATATGGTTTTATTCTCACAGACCAAATTTGATAGTTTTCATCTGTGAAAATTTGTGGGGCATTCAAAGAGAGCCTGCTGCTTGCCATTATTTTTGGTTAAAAATTGATTTAGAAAAGTCTTTGTCTTGAAAAAAACACGGCTTGAAAAGGTAGCCTTGATAGGTTAAAATGGGTAGCTCTGATGGGTTAAAAAGGTAGCCCTTATGGGTTAAAAATGTATGGTAGTTCTTTGGAGGATTTCATAGATCCCTTATCATCAATGAAGCTCTTGATACCACTATTGGTGTTTTTAAAAAAGATGGGGCAGCACAAAAAATTGAAAATGTCTCTCAATTGATTGAAATGACTTTCAACAGCTTTCAATGATTTTGTTAAGCATTGAGGGGCATTAAATAGCCAACATAAAACATATAATCTGCATAATTTAAAATTGAAACAACCTAAAATATCTCAACAACATAAACAAACTAACTAAAATTCAAATTTATTCAAACTAAATAACATATTTTGCTAAAAGTTACTGCAATAACTAAAAGCAAACTTCAACACCATCTATCAACAATTTATGTAGTGGCTCAAGTGCTACAAACATTTGTTTCAAACCTCTAATTCTCGAGCAAGCACTTCGGCCTATCTAGATTCACCCGACACATAGGCGCAATTTTTCTCTGAATCTGCAACTTACTCAGAGTTACATCAGACACCTTTCTTTCATAAAATACATCACCTTTGTTTAGTGTGGTTGTCTCTATCCTAACATCCAACTCAACATCAATGTAGGTTCCTGACGGCAACAACAGGTCTGAAGGTATACCATAATTGCAGAAGTCGTCATTAGTAAGAATTATCAAAGGGATGGAAGAGACAACGAAATCGGCCTTAGTCATTAGAGGAAGCTTTGAAAGAGCCAATGTGGAGAATAAGTTTATTATTTTGAAAAATTAATAATGGACTTTTCTCCACATTGACTCTTTCAAAGCTTCCTCTGATGACTAAGGTCGATGCCGATGCTTCCTCCATCCCACCAATAATTGTTACCAGCGATGACTTATGCAATGATGATACACCTTCAGACTCATTGTTGCCGTCGGGAACCTACATTGATGTTTTGTTGGATGTTAGGTAGAGAACACCATACCAAACAAAGGTGATATACCCACCGAAGGAAAAGTATTTGATGTAACTCTGAGTAAGTTGCAGCTTTAGAGGAAGATTATGCATATGCGTCAGGTGAATCTAGATAGCTCAAAGTGGTTGCCAGAGAATTGGAGGTTTGGAATAAAAGTTCGTACCACAAGAGCCACTACATAAATTATTGATAGATACCATATTGAGTTGATGCCCGGGGGTCAATTCAGGTTAAAAAATGAGGTGGATTATTTCCTAAAAATAGGTGGCAACCATAAGAAGGCAAAACAAACATTAACGGTGATGCTGATACACCATCTGAGGGGAAAAACAGAAGAAGAGTGGCTTGGAAAAGGAAAAAAAATAAAAGTAGTTCTTTTGACTTCAATTGTTCTTTTGACTTCGATTTCATGACTCCGCCTAGAACATGTGTTGGGTTTTATGGATAGTTGTGCAGAAATTTGGGCACCTTCTTGTAATGGTAACATAGTTCCTAGAGACCAAAACAAGAATGGGATATTGTCTTCTTAGAGTACATCACTTTTGTGACTGAGGTAGTTTGTCAAGTTCCAATTGTATTGGGCTCGTTTTATTTTGGTATAGAAAGAAAATAGGAAAAAATTTCTCCACCTAAATTATGTTCATGATATAATATTATATTTTGTCAGTGCCTTTGAGCTTTTATTTTATGTTTCAAGTATCAACCAATAAATTTAAAAGCAAAAAATAAAATCAAAAGTAATACAATTTATTGAACTCCCCAAATATAATGAACTTTAACTTCCCATATGAAATAGGAAATATACATTAAGTTTCAATCACTCGAACATATTATACATTAATTTTGGCTACTAATTGTTTTTTTTTTCAAGAACTCAAATATTTCCAACATTGCTTTTATTTATTTGTTCTTTAATTACTGTTATTGAACATTGAGTAACTTGCCTACTCATTTTACTAGTTTTATTGTGCTTAATGTGAGCGATCGTGATTCAATGAATAGTCTTTTAAGGACAGATCTAGCAGACAATCCACGAAGCCGATCCTTGCAAAATTGGAGAAATATGTCATATTATTCTCACTAAACAAGAGATCCATCTAAAGATGATTAGAAGATCTTTCGATCGTCATCAAGAGGCTTACATGGTGGAAAAAGAGAAGAATTTTATACTTAAAATAATAATGTCTTATAAGTATTGATTGAAACCATCGATCAACTAAATCACTAATGCGCTCAAATTACACCTCCGGTTAAGAAGTATAACACGGTCGCTATCAAACATAAGGTTGATTTAGTCACACTTAATCCATTTCCAAGCTTTGTTGGAAATACATATGTACCACCTTTTGATATTTGATCATCTAGGCTAGTTCTTGTGTTAAGTGATAGCTTCTTTGAACATGTCTTATTTCTAGTAGATTCTCTTTTTTTAATTATATATGGGAGAGTCTCTTATTTATGATTCTCTAGATACTTTGTATTTGAGAGGAGTCCACTCTTCTTAGGTGCTTAGTAATTCTAGGTTCCTTTTCTGGTATCAATGATGAGTTGACCGTTGTTGGTAAAATAACCAACTTATGAACCAAGTCTAATTAGGCTTCTACTTTTGATATAACAATATGTGTTGTTACTCGAGTCCTTATCTTATTTCTTTGTGCACTTAATTTTTGATACATTGTTGCTCGAAGTAAAATAGAAGTTGAGAATGGCAAAAATAGTACTCATCAGGCAGAAGTACTTTTACCAGCATCCAAGAGAAACTCATAGCATTTGAAGGTATTCTCGACCGATCAAACTACTAAGAAAATTACTTCCCAACAGAATATTAAGAAAGCTAAAACCTTATTTGATTAATTCAAATTCGGTGGCCAAGAGGCAAGATTCCCAAAAATATAAATGTTTTGTTCAACTTACAAAAGGCTGGCATATCAACAATTCTAACAGGATGTAAAAATCACAAAAGTACAATCTAAAGTGTTCCATGTAAAAAAGAATGATCATCATGTGATTCCACATTTGGCTATGAGGCACATACAAAAGCCGGTGGAGTCTATCTGACAGAAATTTTGTACATTTCGCTTGGGGATACTCCTATATAGTACAGGCACAAAACATAAGCTTTGTTTGAATAATTTCCAGATTCTACAAATATTAAACAGTTTCAGCATAGCAATCACAAACATGTCATGGAGAAGTCCTAAATTTCAATACCAGACAAGGATATGAGACCACACTAATAAATGAAAACTCAGCAAGTACTTGTTTGTGCACAATCCTTGTCCAAGCATTTAAGAACATAGCATCAATGCGATCGTGGAGGGTATTGACCTGGAAAGACAACAAAAGTATATAGTTAACCCTAATTGGCATGCCAGGGGAGAGTAGGAAATTCACATCTTACAAGAATATTTACCTGGAGGATAGGAGTAACCCTGTGGTGGATAAGGCTGAGGTGGATATGCAGGTGATGAGTAAGGTGAAGGATAAGCAGCCGATTGAGAGGGATAATGAGATGCTGGATGATATGCTGCTGGAGGGGATGGGATTGTGGGATAAGGAGAAGCTGGATAAAATGCTGAAGGAGGCGGGGTTGTGGAATAAGGAAATGGTGCTGGATAGCCAGAAGGTGTTGGGTGAGAAGCTACATGTGGTGGAGCTACTGAATATGGATATGATCCAGGAGTTGGTGTTACATATGGAGGGCCTGATTGAGCATGGCTTGCTGCTGGCTTCTGGAAGTAAAAGAGAAATTTGTGTTAAAGACATTAAATCATTTTTGGGGTGGAGAGCAAGGAAGAAATTCTAAGAAAAGACGGCGGCACTTACATTGGTATTTGCATAGTGCATTATTAGTTGAACTTCTCCTGCATGCCTGTAAAAGAAATATACAAGCCAAAGTACTTCTGTTACACAATGTGATTTCATTCATTACAACCCTACCCCCAACATCCAGAGCAAAAGAGCCAACACAATTTCACAAAACTACTTTGTTATAAACTTAGGTTCACACAGTTCAAATTAACATTATTAACTGTAGAGATATGTACAGACAAATCTATTAATGTTTTTGTTCATGACACAAGGCATCCTTGAGTTCCCTAGAAATACATGAGATTCTTTCCTAGATTTGAAAAGGAATTTGTGTATACACCCCTTGATACTTAAACTAAGTGTAACGCTTACAATAAAACAGAAGTGAAACATTGAGGTCCCTGACAGCTGAGGTCAAAGTAGAGCAATTTTTCAGTCATCAAGAAAAGAAAGACATAAGACTAAACATAAAACACTTTCTGGTTATCTTCTGTTTTTTCCTATAAGTAAAGACACGATGTTTCTTCTTATTCCTTTCCTTACCTAAAAAACATACACATGCCAAAATATATTTTAATTCACATTAGGAATACACAAGTTTTGAAAAAGCTGCTCTCTTGATTCGTCTCCAATGACTTCACAAATACTATCAAGAAAAAATCTTTATAGCCCCATGAATCCACCAGTATTAGTTCTTGTGTGCTGACTAAATACCTTTTATATGAGAAAACAAATTACACATCTTGTTGACTCAACTTATATCCTGCAAGGTAATCAATAACAGAAATTCCTCGCCTCAAATCTAGTATATTGAACCTCAACTACCCCTAATTCTTCACCCAACTTGAAGCCAACATGTGTCCCAATTGTGTCTAGTATGCCTAAAGGTCTATAAGGCTCTTTGTAGAGAGAGCTAATCCATGACTCCGCTTGGACAACCAGAAGTAGACAATTAATGGGTAGAAAGTTGAACAAAAAAATTTTCAACACTTGTGCAGAATACAGATAGCTTATAAAAGCCTGGCCTAACTTCCACCTGCATCACTGTCCGGAAGTAAGTTGATGGCTAGTTATAGACAAGTCTATGTTGATCAATAATGATGAAATGATGAACTTTAGTGATGAATGTAAAGAATCACATCATAACCATACGTTCCAAGACCTGGTGGAACAAATTACAACGAATTATCATATTAATGTCACATGAAAGAGCAGAAGCACAATGTAGAAGATTTTGTCAAAGAAACAAGCAACAAAAGACACAAATTCAAACTAAGAAGGACCATAAACACAATTCTCGCCATAAAAGAAAGACCATAGCAAATTCATCTAGAAATGAACAATGTAGAAGTTGCTTTTATCAATTTACCTGCCCTTCTTCGTCTGAAGTGGCCAAGCAGTATCATCAAATCCCTGTGAGAGAACCTTCTGTAGTTGAAACCTAGAATTAAATTAAGTAATTTAAGGATTAACACTCAACTAACAAACTAAATAGATCATTCAATCAACTAAACAACAATTCCAAATTAGTCAAGAGAAAACAAATTGAGATTTACTTTCCGCTCCCTATCAAATCATCTGAATTAACAGTATTGCTTTTCCACACAACAACGTTGATCTCTCGCAACCCTTCAATGAGTGAAAACACAAATTTCTCTTGAAACGTAGGGTTTTTTCCGCCATCTAGCAGAACAAAAGCATGAATCTCATCAAAATTCACCAAAAATGTAAGTAAACAGATATAAAACCATTCAGTATCCTTAAATTTGTACATGTACATGTACAAGTACGGAATTTAAAACTGCCGTATTCAAGGCAAACATACGGATCTTGCCTTGAAATCCATTCAGTATCCTTCAATTTATTACAAGCAACAACAACAAAAATGAGAATTCAAAGCAAATAATGAAAAGTAATTCACAAAATCTCAGTATTTTTGCTATAGTTGAATGAAGTTCATACCTGGAAGTAGAAGAAGAAGAAGACAAAGGAAAGACGATGATGAGGAGGAATTTGGGTTTCAAATTAGCAGAGAGAAAAAATAAGGAATGTTTTTATTTTATGAGAACAAATCAACCAATAGGAGGTTTTCTGTTCATTTCTTTGACTTATATAAAAAGAAAAACTAAGTTAATTTAAAAAATTATATGTGTAGTAAAACTAAAGCAAAATAAGACAAGAAATAGAGAAGATGAAAGCAATAGAAATAGGGATTTCAGATTGGATTTCAGATTGTTGCTCCATTTATCTAAATATTAATTCTTTAGTTGAGAGAGTTTTTGAAAGAGGTTTTTATATATTAGGCATTGTCGGCCTTTTATGTTACATATTCCTTCCTTTATATAGAAAGGAATTAGTGCATAATCATGCACGTACTATACTCCACACTTACTGTTCAACTTACTTTACAACCATCCTTACCCACTACTTTTACACTTGTCTTCTTAATAATACACACCACCTACCATACTTTACACTTGTCAACATATCTTTAATAATGCACATGCATATGTTGACTAAGTTATTCTACTAACTTGTACCTAATAATGTGACTACTACTATATATTTCAAGACTTTTACATATCTACTTTTGGCTTTGTGTGGCTAAGCACATTTTTGTGTTTCCTTTTATCTTTAATAATGCACATGTATATGTTGACTAAGTTATTCTACTAACTTGTACCTAATAATGTGACTACTACTATATATTTCAAGACTTTTACATATCTACTTTTGGCTTTGTGTGGCCAAGCACGTTTTGGTATCAGAGATAAGGATAATAAGAAACATAGTAAGAAACATACAAGTAGAAGGTTAAGAAAAATAAGAAGAAAATTAAACAAATTATATCCAAAATATAAAGAACTCAATATCACAAAAACTGATAACGAAAAATTAGATTAATTAATAGATAATATATCTAAAATAGAATATAAATATATTCAATATTTAAAGATACAATGAATAACGAGAATAACGAATATAAAGAAAAACTTACTGAAATAATTATAGCGAAAAGGCAAGAATTAGAACATAGACAAACTAGACTTAATAATAAAATAGTCGCAAGAATTTGTAAAAAATCTATAATAGCACAGAGAAAAACTATTTTTTATCTAGAAATACAAATAGAAAGTTTAGAATATAAACTTCAACACAATCTATAAATGAATAAGGAAGAATACGCAATAGATGAAAAAACAT